>RJWH01006103.1:0-61049 GCA_004363575.1 Solenodon paradoxus | reverse complement strand
CCCTCTCCCTCTCCCTCTCCCTCTCCCTCCTGCAGACCCTTGGAGTCAAACATTCCAGAATTCCTCCTGCCACGTCAGACTCCCAGGATGGGGACGGCACCAGTAACTGTGTCGGTTCCGATGGACCATTTGACGAGCGGCCTGGTTTCCAGACTGGCACGAAGGTGTGCCAGCTAGTTGAGAACGAGCCCTTTGAGCCTATCTTTGAGGTGTCTATCAGGCAGGAAGAGAAAGCCTCCTGTCTTGCTCGTTATAGAAAAAGAAAGATGTTTCCCTCCCTACAAATGAAGTGAACAGACTGGACCTGTATCGGTTCCTATGGCAACCCAGATCCATGCTCCGCTCATCCTATCACCATGGAAGGCTCCAGAAAACATAATCTTCTGTTTTTTGTCAACTGTTTTGAGGTGACATTTCATGGCATGAGCCTGAAACAACTCTTTCTGAGCGGAAAGGAGAGGCAAACCTGAGAGGGAGATAAAGAGGGAGCAGAGAGCCTGGGGACACTGGGGATGTTTGAGAGGACTTGCTGAGGCTTAGGTGGTCAGTGCTGATGGAACGGAGAGGGAAGGGAAAGAGAGCAAGAAATATTTATTGAGCGCCCACCCCGTGGCTGCCGCTCTCCTTAATAACGACTAGTCTGCGACCTCAGAGCAACCTGTCTAGGAGAGAAAGACAGCGGGACAAGCAGTGACAATACCGGGCCAGGTTCTTCCAGGGCGTCCATACCGGACCAATGGAGTAGATGGCAGGTGGTGCCGACACAGGTGCTTGGGGGGCGGGGGGAATAGATGGAAGGGCAGTTTCCCACAGGAGATTCTGCACTGGCATCTGAAGATTGAGTACAGCAGACCAGGTGGGAAAGTGCTGGGTGCCCCTGGTTAAAGGCGCGAAGGCTGTGAGGACAGAGACATCTGGGATGTAGCGGGCTGTGGGAAGTTCATCATGGCTGGAGAGGAGTGCAAGCCTGAGGAGGAAAGACGGGCTCCCCTGGGGAAGTTAGCAGGGGGTACATTGTGACTTATCTTATAATAAGCCTCATGTAAGCATTTGCAATGGAAATGCTTGGATGGCAAGGAGGAGCCATTGAAGTTTTCAGGTAGATGTGTGACATCATGAAAATGGTACCAGCAGTACAGTGGAGGGTGGTGGGGAGCCAAACAGTAATGGCGGAGGGAGTGAGGGGAACACTCTGAAGTCAAGTGTGGATGGTGGATCCACACGAGGAAATGAAGAAGTGTGGATGAGTTCTAGACATTCTATGAATTGAAACCAACGGCACTTACTGGGATACAAAAAAAGAGATGAAAGTGAAGCCCAAGTTACTGGGCAATAGAATGAATGGAAGGACCATTCAATAAATGGGGTCCATGATGGAGGAGGGAGTTTGGGGAGGCAATTTGGTTGAGCCCCATTCGTCTTGAGAATGGCAGTTGTCATGGTTTTGTGTGAGATTGTGTGAGTGTGCTCACAGTGAAATAAGACTGTGAAGCCCTGGGAGAAGAGGCCTTGTCTGGGCGAGGAGCTGAGTGGAGGGTTCTAGCAGGAGGGTGTGTGGAGACCCCATCATCAGGAGCATCAGCAACTCTCATCTTTACTTACAACCCACGCGCCTCCTGCATCTTTTGTTTCTGCGACCTGCGCGTGAAAGAGTGGAGGTCAGCCTTAGCCTTGGAAGAAGAAGGAAATGAATTCCCCTTTGGTTTTTGCACTGATATCCTGGAGCTATGCTCTTGCAGGGCTCAGCACGGTCAGTCAGGTTTAGAGCCATGTAGACCAAGAACATCCAAGATGGAACGTAACATAATGGAACATAGTGAGGCTGGAATGTGTTCTCTCTGGTGGTCGACCAGCTGGCTGGCTAGAGATTCCATCTGTGACCCCTACCCATGCACATTCCTCTGTTCTCTCTTGCACTAGGGCCTGTGTTGAATTCATCATCCTCACTAGTGGTCTTCAGCCTTGCTCCAGAGGCTGAACTCACCCACACATGCAGCCACTCAAGAACTTGGCTTCTGCCATTTTGGCTGCAAGCAAGTACATGAAGTCAGAGTGCTGGCACTCAAACCCAGCGCCACGGCTGGCTAGTATGTTCATCTTGAGCAAGTTTCTTCATTCTCAGAGCGTTTCCTTCTCTCTGTGGGAGGGAGAATAGTGGCAAAGGCAAACCCCACCTCCAGGGGATGGTGATGAATGAATAGACGAGGGTTGGGAAGGAAGTGTGGGAACCAGGCCTGGAGTCGGGGTTATTATCATAGCCTGGGGAGGGCCGCTGCGTCCTGCAAAGGGTGGAGCCAGCCTCAACTCCTGTTCCTTGCTGCCCTCCCGGTCTAGACTTCTGGGGGCATTCCTTGGGTCCTCTTGAGTATTCCTGCAGGAGAGTACCGAGGTCTGGGGAAACAGACTGTATACGCGTGGTGGGGCTTCTACTCCCAGGTATAGCTTTCCCTTCACAGTTAAGACAATAACATTCCTCTACTATGTGTTGATCCTCTAACATAACCTTGAGTTGAGTCTCCAGACGTGCTGCTTACTTTCTGCACTCTCCAATGAGCAGGACTAAGTCAGCAGCAGTGCTGAGTCACTCCTCCAGTAGCACAAAGAATCTGGATTCAGGATAACCCGGAGTCAGCGCTGGCACTTACGACATGGGTGGTGGTCTGTGAGTGTCTGCAGAACAGAGAACCCTTCTCACATTCTTTTAAGGGTTCCGGAGAAGGGGGAAAGCACTGGGCTTAGCACAGTAAACAGTAGCTCCATTCTTTTATCTCCAACATATAACAATAATAAAAGCAGACATGCTTCCCCAGCTCTGCCCACCCTCTCTCAGGCATTCTAAGAATTACTGTGATGGTAGAATGTATTTCCCCATCCTGAGGGAAGCCTCTGAATTCAGTGCTTAGGAAACCAGCTGACCATCAAGAGGATTGAGAAAAACCCTGTCTCTGATTTGAGCTCTGTGAGTGCTGAGACATCTTAAGCAAAACTCCAGCTGGTGTCCAGAAGCCCCCTTGCACCTGGGTGGGGGCAGGAGTGGGCAGAGCACCTCTGCCTGCAGAGGGGAGGAGGACAGCTGGGGAGACACCTCTCTGCTGGGCCTGGCTTCGTGTCCCCGTGGCTGTGTAAAGGGTAGATGGAGGATATTTGATTTTAATTGGGAGATGTTATCAATTGTCCTGGGTTCATTTAAAAATTCATTAGTATCGGGAAGTGGACAGATTAAGCAATGAGGAAGGGAAAAGGACTGTCAGCCACTGTTTTGTCAGGGCTGGATAGCTTGTCTCAGCCTCACCCCCGAGTGCTGTGCTGAATGCTAAGAAGCCACGAGAGTGGATTGGGAGGTGCTGGGATGGAAGGAGAGGTGTCTGGGCCAATTTGCACCAAGTCCAGGGCCAGCTTCCTGTTCCCAAAGCTTCCCGAGGTGGCGCCGCGAATCCAGGGGCCTGCAGCTGTTCCTGGCAGTGAGACAACTGTGCCACCAAGTCTGAGTCACTGCAGCCCCTGCAAATCCTCCTCTTGTAGCGCCCCTCGTTGCCAAACTCTGAAATGTATCCAGAGACCCTTTCATCCCAAGGGACATGAGACAGACTCTGAGTCCGCAGAGTGCCTGGGGCAGCAGGGAGGATGGCAGAGCTGAACAGGAGGGTGGAGGAGAGCCACAGAGGGTACTGGAGAGCAGAGGACAAAGAGAAAAGTCTGCTCCAAGAACAAGAAGTGAAAGGGATCAAGGATAAGGCTGCGTATTAGTTTCCCGCGGCTCCAGAGGAAAGTGCCAGAAATCTATTCTCTCAAAGCGGTGGAGCTCGAAGTCAGAAGTCAAGTGTCTTCAGGGCCCTTCTGTCTCTGATGTCTCTCTGCCAGGGTCCTTCCTGCCGCCTCCTCCAGCTGCCATAACCCCAGATGTTCCTCGGTTCACAGCAGCCGCACTAGGCTGCGCTCAGCCAGGTTTCACAAGGTCATCGACCTTCTGATCAGTGTCTCTGACCCTTGTAAGGACACCTCACGCTGGAGTAGGGCCCAGCCTACTCCAGTCTGACCTCATCATAACTCCAACACATCTGCAAAACCCTTGTGCCAAATAAGATCACAGTCACAAGTCCTGCGGTTACGGCTCAAGCTTATCTTTCAGGGGTCTCTGTGCCGGGAGAGACTGTCCTGAGGGTTGCTATGTGGGTAATTGAGATTGGGGAGGGACTCAGGCTCCTCACCTCCCACCTGAGGTCCAAGAGTCCAGGTGCGACCAGGAGCCACGGATCCAGATTTGTATGTGGAGTCTCCCACTTTCTTTCAATTACTTGGGCAACTTTTATTCTCCCCAAATCATGATGTGAGTGCAAATTTAGCCCATCAGCAAACTTGGAAGCCTCCTGAGCAGCCAGCCCTGGTAAAGAGCCTTGGGGCTGCGTCCAGGCTGGCCAGTTTCTGTGTGACCTTGGATAAGTCACTTCCCATCTCTGGGTCACCATTTTCTAACGGGGGCCATGGTGAGTGGTGGTGACGGTCAGAGGTCTGGGACACAGGTCCATGCTGCAGGTGCTTGTGATTAGTTTAAGAAACAAGATTCAGTTTATCGGAAAGTTACCAAGAGAGTATATCTTCAAATTTCTCACAGTTCGGGGGAAAGAAAAGGTAATTATATGATCACGTCTTTTGACTAAAGTTACCGAGGTCATCATTTTGCAACAGATGCATATGAAACCACCGTGTTGCAACAGATAGAGCTGCTATCACTTACCAGTGACTTCCATTTTTAAAAGGGTTTCAGAAGGTCTCACACGTTGACTCATAGAAATACAAAGATTTGCATCACCGGAAACGAACAAGAAGAAACAAGTCTCCAGCGTTGGAAAACTCGAGTGACCTCGTCCAAGTCGTTCTGAGCATTATGTAAGCGCAGCCCTTCAAAGCCGCTGGAAAGCCTGCCTCGCTTAATCCTAAATGATTCTGCTCTTCCTGCACAACTTTTTCAGGACTCCTCTGCGTGAGAACTAGCTATTTTAGCACTGTGGTTAAAAGCACGAATTCAGAATGCAGACGGGAAGGAAGCGGCCTGCAGGGCAGAGCCTGGAACCTCAGACCCCAGTCCGGCTTCCACGCCAGGCTGATGCAGCCCACGGTGACCCTGCCCGAGCGGTGCTGCGCTAAGAGCGTCTGTGGATGAGTCACAGTTAGTGCAGGGACCCCTCTTTCATCGAGAAGGAAGGAGAATCAGCAACTCCAGTGTTTTAGCTGAAAGCTTCCAATTCCTTTCAGTGGTGGCACCCGAACCCATTTTTGTTTTCTTTTGTAGAGGACAGGAGTAGGCAGGAAAGAGGGTGAGCAGGGACAGTCAGGAAGAGAGAATATTGATTTTATTTAGCTGTTCATCTCGGTGGTTTTCCCGGCCCTGGTCTTGAACCTGGGACCTGGGGATGATGTGGACTACACCCCGTCATCTAAACCACTAGGCTATCAGGGCACACCAAATCAAGTATTTTTCTAAAGGTTCTCCAGAAAAACCATCTGCAAATGAGACCCCATCCCTGCAGAGGAGACCCACTCTGC
Source organism: Solenodon paradoxus (assembly GCA_004363575.1). NCBI lineage: Eukaryota > Metazoa > Chordata > Mammalia > Eulipotyphla > Solenodontidae > Solenodon > Solenodon paradoxus. Next base: position 55,505 of record RJWH01006103.1, on the reverse strand, counting down.
TGTCTTTGATCCAGAGCCTCGGGGTTCTGTCTTCACGTTGCCGTTTGATGTGTGATCTTGGGTCAGTTGTACGGCCTGCCTGGGCCAGGGTTGAGACATTCACTAATTTGCCACAGTCACAGCGCTTGTGAGCGGCAGAGCCCTGGAATTGAGCCCAGGCAGCCCGGGGTCGCCGCATGGAATCACTGTGCTGCAGACCAGTGTTTCTGGCACTCAGCCCTCCACCCACCCACCCACCTCCCACCTCTTGGCAGGACACAGGACGCTGACCCCTTTACACAGGCTGATGCCTTCAACGGACACCAGGGGGAGGCCCACAAACTGGAAATGAGCTGCTAACGGACCCATCGATGTTGCTAGATGAGAAGGACGAAGGAGAGACAGGCCTCTCTGCAGCTCCTTCTCGGTTACCCTCAGATTGCGTCACGAGCCTTTTCCCTTCTTTCATGTGACAGTTGTTTCATGTTTTGCCTTCAATATGGGATGTCATTTAGTCTTAAAAAACTCTTGATGTGAAAAGGAGGCCGCCCAGTGGTTTTTCATATTTATTTTTAGCAGAAAATCTTTTCATTAAAAAAAGAGAGAAACTTTTCATAGGGTGCCAGCAGAGAAAATAGAATCCGCTGGGGTCTGTTCTGTATGGCTAAAGCATAATAATGATGATGCTGTGAGTAACAGCAGCTAATCCTCCCTGAGAACCAGGGGTTGTAGGGGGAACAGGCGCTGTGTCTCTAAGACCTGACCCCTGGTAATTCGTCTAAGCCTCAAACAACCTAGAAGGAAACGGAGGCACAGAGGTGTGAGTCATCTGCCCAAGGTCACAGAGCTGGGGTGGCAGGCAGGCTGTGCTGTGACCTTTCCTGTCCTGCCATTTCGCTGTCACTGCGTTCAGGACAGGGGTGCCTACCTGAGAAGCAGTCCAGTGCTCATGGGGTCCAAGCTCCCAACAGGATGTACCTTTGTGACCTGTGATTTGGGGTCATCTTGAAACCGCTGTTGGATTGTACAACCCCCTGCCCCCCCACCCCCCGGGACTTCTTACATGAGACATGTGTCTCCTGATGGACAGTTACTCAGGCCTGTCATTGCCCCACAGTCCTAACTAATCTGACATCCAGGGCGCTGAGGACCTTTTAAAGAGATTCTCCCATCAGCCTCAGAGCGTAACGATAAGACAGAAGATTCCCCACCTGCAAATTCGGTGGAAATCCTCCCAGCGTGGTTGGGAACAAGCAGGCCCCGATGTGCCGTATTTCTGTAGAAGGATGAAGAGCTGTGCTCCCCACAGTGCTGGAGCCCCCAGCCGCCCGGGGGCATCTGCAGCCACCCCAGGTCTGGGAACCTGCTTGGAAAGCCAGGGAGAAGCATCCTTGTCTCGCTGGAAAAGCAAGAAGCTTCCAGTAAGTAGAGTCAGCTTCTGGGAATACGGGCCAGGGAGACACAGTGGCCCACAGGCCAGCGAGCTGTGTCGCCAAGTGTGAGCGAGTCGGTCATTCCTCCCCTCACGTCTGCACACGGTCTGCTGAGCCCAGTGTGTCTGCGACCCGGTGTGAGGGGCTGCATTTCCATGAGGAGGCCGAGGGTACAGATAGCACATTAAGCAACTTCTGAGATTTGTATTTTATTTCACCTGCCAAAATATAGCTTTAAAAAACAAACCAACCTGGAAGTGAAACAGTAAGCTTCCAGAGACCTGGGCAGACTTCTAGACCTTGACATGAGTGGACAGTCACTGCAGGATGAGCAGAAGCATCCCGCCCTCTACCCACGGCTGGCCGCTGGCTGGGCACCGCACCACCAGTCCGTGATGATCAGAAGTCTCTCTGGTCAGTGGACCGGCCAGTGTCCTCTAGAGAGCAAACCTGGCCCCGAGGGAGCTGAACTGTAGTCGTCTGACCCCTCAGTCTTAGCCAGTCTGACAGCCGGGTGCACCCAGGACCTTTTAAAGAGACTCTCTTGTCAGCCTCAGAGTGTAATGATAATCAGAATATCCCCACCTCCATGTTTGCTGAAAATCTACCCAGAATGGGTAGGAAAACAACAGGCCCTGGATCTACCGATATCTAGGATATATTAGCAAAGTCTTAAATGACAAGATTCTCCGTTTATTGATCCTCCTGCTAAACTTGCCCCTGGAGGCCCTGGTCCCTCGGTCAAGGCCAAGATCACTGCTTGCTCTCACTGCTTGCTCTCACTGCTTGCTCCTGGCTGCCTGAGCTCAAGTCAGCGACTGAAAACCTTGCTTTAATTATTCTGTGCCAGTTAACCTCCCTCACCACCTCCTGTTGGTTCCAACACCTTTTTCTTACCATCCTTCCTCTTCCCCTCAATGTGAATCTGGAAGAACGATGAAAATAAATGTCAAGTATCTTATAGACCACGTGGTGTAACTCATCCAGAAAGACATTCTTTCATCAAGAGGCATCCTTTTTTTTTTTCACTTTATATATATGTATATATGTTTTTTGTTGTCTTTTTGTTTTTGTTTTTTTTTTTCCCTCATCGACACTCTCTGGAAATTAGGAGTTAATGACTCCAAGGCTTAAGTCACTCCTCCTAGGTGAGCCCGGGTTGACTTGGAACTCCGTAATCAGACCACTGCCAGGGCTGGCATCCCAGCTCACTCATTCCCCCCACTTTCAGGACGGTGAGTTCCTAAGTTCCTGAAACTCTTAGCTTCACTTTTATGATTTACTAAATGGGGACAGTAATAATGCCAGCCCCACAGGGTGGTTGCGAGGATTTAATAAAAGACTGCAAAGTATTTAGCGAAGTGCTGTGCGTAGTAGCAAGCATCCATACATGCTGTTACCACGGTCATCATCGCCATTATAGTTATTTTTAATTATCACTCCATTCCCTGTCCTCCTATTTCAGCTAGAAGTATCTGGAGGTAATGACTTCAGGCAGCCAGAAGATTGCTTTAGAGACTTGTGTAGAAATAAACATTTTTATAAAACAATTAAAATTTATTTCATCATCCCTTTCCATCGCATGGAGATTGTCAGCCAAATTGTGTATAAGGACATCTCCAGTCAACCAGACCCTGGAAGATCCAAAGATACCTTCTGAATAGCTTTTCTCCTCTCTCCTGGGGCCTCCCCGGGCCCTCCACATTTCCTTCTCCAGAAGTAACTACTGCCACCCTTGGAAACGACTACACCTGAGTTCTCAATCACCAGGAAAAAAACAGATCTCATTTCCTTGGTGATATTTATTGGCTCAGCAGGTGAAAAGCAAAGATGAGGAGGAAAATGGTGTATCTCAGATAAAGCCAGAGAAGTTATCGATACCAGCCAGCATCACCACTTTGCTGCCTGTGTGCAGAAGAAAATGGCCCTTTGGGATTGAAAGGTTCAGAAGACTTGCTGACCTTTTTTATTTTTCACCAGCAAAGACTGAAGTGTTTTCCAAGGAGCTCACATCCTTCTGTGAAGGTGACTGGCAGTGGGGGGTCTGGGCCCCGGCTGTTTCGTGATGTGATAGGCATGACGTGAAACTGTGTTTGCACTCTGTCTACACAGGGCGGATGTGGATGTGAACACAGGGGCTCTGCCATTTCTTAGTGATCAACAAAGAAGCACCATCCCCTAGGTCAAGACTCTCCTATCTTAGCACAGATGCCCACCATGCCAGCTAGCCCATGGGAGATCAGCCGGAGAGATCATGGACCCAGACTCAGAGAGGCCATCTGTGGCTCGGGAGCTCACTTTAGCGTTCAAGGGTTGGAGAATAACTGGCAAAGTTGTGAGACCTATTTGAGCTTCAGTTTTCATATTTATGTCTTCCGCAGACGATTTTTTTAAATGATTCCATTCGTAAATACTGTATGACATACGGAGCCCAAAGCCTGTCATCTAAGAAATGCTCAATCAACTGTCCTGCTAACAAAGATCACTTAGGTGAAGAAAATGTGGGCTCTGCAGAGCCGTGAATGAAAAGACTCCTGCACTGGCAAGAAGGAGTCCTAACCTGTCCGAGTCCCCTGATCTGTCCTGAACTGTTGTCTTGAACTGTTGTCTTGAGCAGTTGTCTCAATCTCTGCAGCCTAGTTTCCTGTCAAGCTAAAATGGAGTTAATATTATGTGCTTAGAAAGACAGGACAGGTGCGCCTGAGCTAGAGGGTAGAAAGTTGACTCTTGAAAAAATGTAACATGCAAAACCAAATTGAATGAATAGTCATTTTCTTATCCTTTGTATGTGGCTGCTGGTGCATTGGCACCTGGGAAGGACAGGTGATAGGCTGTTTACTCATTGTATTTCTAACACATTCCTAATCGAAGAGAGACTGCTAGACACCATCATCATAATTAGGTGACCAGCAAGGGGGAGTCTGGGCACCAGCTGTTTGGTGATGAGATCGCAAGCATAGGGGGAAGCATTTTGCTTACACCCCAAGTCTGCAGATGACTGGACCTGGATTTGAAGCCCAGCTCTGCCATTTCGTGGCTGTGAGAAAAAGAGTGTCATCTCCTAGTTCAAGACTCTCCTATCAGACAAAAGGGAATAAAAATCACTCTAGAACTGGGATTGTTTAGTATTTGAAAGAGACTGGCTGGGAACCCAATAACCCTTCAGGTATTTTCAGGGAAACCTCTTGGACAAAAAGACAATTTTTTTCCCATGGCTCCACAGAGCAGAGCTTAGGCCAATAAGACAAAGTCATGATAAGACGAGCCCAAAATTGGAAAACTGGCAGTTCGGTGCTCAAAAATGGGAAGGAATGCTTTGTGAGGTAACATGATCCCCCCTAGAGGAGTCCAAGTACCTTTGGGTTGAATTCAAGTTCAGTACAGCCACAGCGCAGGGAGGAATTCGCTTTGACAGTCAACCCTAAAATAAAAATCAGATTTGGCCAAAATTTCTTTCTGAAAAGTGTTTGCATTGACCATAAAATTCCACACATATGATTTCATTTTTCACTACCCTGGACAGTGAACACTGGTTTGCCTGTTTCTGAAAATGACTGTCTTCACACACTGGAGTTCCTGCCATGGGGTTAGATGCTTAAGGATTGAAGGGAACACTGTCATCCATGCCTCTCACCATGTTCTCTGCAGGACATAGGTCCCCTGAGTGACTGCAGTGGCAGGAAGTTGCACCTGCATTGTTTGAATTGATGTGCCTGTATGTGTGGGGGGAGTGTGGCACGTAGGGAGGACTGCTCCTTTAAAATTAGACATGGAACTGACATGAGTCTCAGATGGGGGCATGAGTGAAATCAGGGCCCTTTCGCTTCTGTCATAATCTCAGAGGCTCTTCTTATCTCTCACGTTTTAGCATTTTTCTTTCCCCAGCTTTATTGTGGTTTACTTCTAATATAATGAAATGTATCCATTCTAGATGTGCAGTCTCCATTTAATTATAACTAGTTCTGTCCCACCTCCACAACCAAGACAGAACTTTTCTGTCACCATCAAAAATGCCCATGTGCCCAGTTCCCTTTACAGCAATACCGTCCCCATCCCCCTTGGCCCCTGAAACTTGTAATCTGTTTTCTGTCTCCATAGAATGTCCCCCTTTTTGGAATTACTTATCAATAGAATCACATGGCATATAGCAGGCACTTGTATTTTAGTTCTTTTACTCTATATGTTTTTGAAATTCAATCATGTTGCTTTTAGCAACAGTTCATTCTTTTTATGGCTAACATGCCATATTATAAATATGACAGTTATTTACTCTGTTCACCAGTTGATGGATTTTTCACATGTTCTCTTCTGGAACACCATTGTTTCTGCTCTTACATTTTGGTCTATGATTCATTTCAGTTTAATTTTTACCTACAGTGAATGTTAAGAATCAAGATTGAGTTTTCTCTGCACAGAAAATTAAGTTATGTACCAATAGTTGAAAATACAATACTATCCTAGCCGCTTGAAATGACCTTGGCTTCTCTGTCAAAATCATTTGCCCATATATGTGTTTGTTTATAGGTTTGCTATTTTGTTCCATTTTTCTCTCTGCCTATTTTGCCAATACTACATACATTCTTAGTTAATTTTTGCTCTAAGACTTGAAATCAGGCAGTAGAGATACCTGAAACTTCATTTTTTTAAAGACTTTGGCTATTCCAGGTCTTTTGCATTTCCACATAAATTATTAAATTAACTTGAAAATTTCTTCAAAAAACTCTGGTGAAGATTTTGAGATCTCCTTGAATTTGCAGATCAACCTGGGAGAAAATTCCATCCTAACAATGTTAACTTCCAGTCCATGAACATGGTATGTTTCTCATATAATTTCTCTCAGCAATGGTTTGTTATCAGTTTGTTATCAATATGTCTTATACATATTTCATTACATTTGTTTCTAAGTATTTTTATGGCATCATAAATGGATTTATTATTTTAATCTTCATTTTCAACTGTTTATTGCTAACATAGAAATACTATTGCCTTTTACATTTTGCAAACTTTTTAACTTACTTTCGATACTACTACTTTTTAGGATATATATGATTGCATCTGAAAATAGAAACATTTTTACATCTTGTTTTTAAATCCATTAATACAACATTGAATAAATGTTGTGAGAATGGACATCCTTGCCTTGTTCCTGATATTAGGGAAAGGTATTCATTCTTTCACCATTGCGTGATATTAGTTGGAAAGTTTCTGTACACATCCTTATTGAGTTGAGGAAGAGCCTATCCCTAATTTTCTGAGAGTTTTTAATCATTAACAGAAGTTAAATTTCAGCAAATAATCTTTTGGCACCCAGTGAAATTATCACTTGTGTCTTCTCCTTTATTCTGTTAAAATAATGAGTCATCTGATTATTTCCATATGTTACAGCCAATTTTTACTTCCTGGAATACATCCCAGTTGGTCCTTTTTATGTATTGTTAGAGTTGATTTCCTAATGTTTTATTAAAGATTTTTAACCTATGTTCCTAAGGGATAATTGGTGTGTAGATTGGTTTTACTTTTCTGTAAATGTTAGGTATAATTCCTTTGTAGAGATTTTCTGTTTTAATTCATAATTTTAATTGACATGGAATTTTTTTTCTCTTTCTTCTTGCATTCATTTGACCATTCCTGTCTTTCAAAGGATTTATCCATTTTTCAGCTGTTGAATTTAATGCCATAAAGTTGTTTATAACATCACCTTATTATCACTTTGTGTCTGTTGAATGTGTAATGCTTGTTGATACTGGTATTTTGTTGATTGGATCTTCCTGAACAATCAAATGGAGGTACATGGATTTAACTGATCTTTTCAAAGACATAGCTATTAATTCTATTGATTTTTTTTTTTCTTTATGTCTAATTTTTATTTCATTGATGTGGCACTTATTTTCTAATTTCTTAAGGTGAAAACCTAGATCTTTGACTTGGAGATTTCTTTCTTTTTTTAAAAGTAGATGAGTATAGCTACAGTTTTCTGTGTACTCACTTATTTACACCCTACCACTGTTTAATTTATAAATACTTAGAACATTTTTGAATACCTTATTGCTATTGATTTTTAACTTAATTCCATTGTAGTCAGAGAGCATACCCTGTATGACTTCGGACATTTTAGATACATAGATACTTGTTTTATGGTCTAATGTATCTTGGTGAATACCTACCCCTGAAAAGACTATGAATGCTGCAGCTGTTAGGTACAGTTCTATAAATGTCAGATGAGGCTGGTTGAGAATAATGCTCAAATCTTCTGTGACTGTACGAATTTTCTAATTTTTTATCTAGTTCTACCAGTTGCTGAGAGAAAGGTAATCTTCAACTAGAGTTGTGGAATTTCCTCTTTTCCCTTTAATTTTATAATTGTTAGCTTTGCATATTTTGAAGGTCAGTTAATAGTTGCAGATGTATGCATGATTGTTCTGTCTTCCTCACCAGCAGATCCTTTTAACATTGTAAAATTTCTCCCTTTATCTTTGTCTTAAAATCTTTTTTCTGATATTTATATAGGCCTCCAGAGTTCTTATACTTACTGTTTACATGATACATCTCTTTCCATCCGTTTGCTTTTATTTGATCTGTATTTTTAATCTTAAAATTATACTTTTATTTTTAATCCATTGATTTTTATTCATTGTGGCCATTTCCATCTTTGAATTGGAATACTCAGTTCCTTGATATTTAATGTAATTTTTTATTGTTGTGTTTTCATCTTCTGTTGTTTATTTTCAACTTGGTTTTGATTTTGTTGTTATTCTACTGTTCCTGAAAATTTTTAAATTATCTTAATTTTTTAATGCCCTTTTAATGTTTCCTTGACTTTCTAGCTACAGTTCATATTGTTTTTCAGTGATGGTACTGGGTCTTAAAATAGAAATCTTAACTTTAATGATCCACTTAGAGTGAATATATACTATTTCGCATGAAATGTAAAAGCTTTGCAGTCTTATAAATCCATTTATTCTCTTTTCTCTTTATGTATGGCTATATTATTCATCTACTTACATGAAAGTCCCAGAAGGCAACGCTATTTTGTTTCTTTTTATAGGCACATGTATCATAAACAAATTAAGAAGAAAAAGGCAAAAAGTCTTTTTTTTAATGTCTACACAGATATTTACCACTTCTGTTGCTTTTTTATTTCTTTCTGGGAATTTAAGTTTCCATGTGGTGTCGTTCTGCTTTAGCCTGAAGAAGAAACCTTTAGTGTTTCTTATAGTGCAGAAATGATGGCACCAAATTCTCATCGTTTTATTTGAGATTGTCTATTCTCAAAGAATTGCTTTTTGCTGCTTATATAACTGGGAGTTGATTTTTTTGTCTTCAGCTTGTTGAAAGTACTTCATTTGTTAAAAGTGCATCAATTTCTTCTGGCCTTTCATCAGATCACTCTGTACATGAAATGTGCCATTTTCTCCTCCTCTCTTCAAGGTTTTCTCCCTTCCTTGGCTTTTCATCGCCAAAGACAAACATACATGCCGATAATCTTTTTTGCATTTATTCGCTTGTGGTTTGCTAACAGCTTGAGTCTGTGTATTTCTGTCTTCCCGTCACATTCGGGAAGTTTGGGGCCGTTATCCCTTTCCATGTGTTGGCCCTCATCCTCTCTCCTGTCCTTCCCAGCGGTCAGTGACATACACAGTGCAGTGCTTGATATTCTCTGACAGGTCCTCATGGCGCTGCTCATGTTCTTCACATTGGGTGGTTTCTATTAATTTGTTTTCAGAGTCCCTTGTCGGGCTCGATTCCTAAGGTCAGCGCTGAAGGAAGGAAGGGGCCGCAAAGGATTGAGAAACAGGAAGGAAGGAAGGAAGGAAGGAAGGAGGGAGGTGGAGGGAGGGAAGGAGGAAGGAAGGAAGGAAGGACCAACCAGACCAAAATAGAAAGAAAGCAGGGTCAAGGGGTAAACTGTTGGGGATCTCTCACCCCAAATAGCTACCCTGAGTCACTGACTCCTCCGGTATTTATTGTCTTCACACAAGGAAGTCATTTACAGAAAAAATGCAAGAAGTCAATCTGCCATTCTCATAATCAATGTTTACAGTGATTTTACATTTAAAAGGTTTAAGATAACTATCTAGCTTCTAGGCTTCCTCCTGAGCCTCAGCAGGGAGCAAAAACCTCCTGCCAAGGTTTTTCCTCTTGGAAGCAGGGGTGGGGGCGTGGGGCAGGCCTCTGATTTTCCATTTGCCTGGGTAATTGTTTTACCATGCTTTGGTTTTACATATCTAAACTAAGCTTCCTCTTTATTGATCCCAGCATCCCTAATGTTTTCCTCTATCATTTCCATTCTCCTATTAAATCTATCTAGTGATTTTTTTTTTCAGATATTTTCTTTTTGATTCTAGAATACTTGTTTGGTGATTTTTTTATTGTTCCCATCTCCCTTCTGAGATGTTTTGAAATTTTCATATCAATGTTTCTTTTATTAACAATACTATGTAAGTTGTGTTTAGATTCATAAATCCATCCATGTGTATATCACACCACACCTACCACCAGAGTTCAAGTGTCATTGGCTGCTATCATCTTTAGCCCTCCACCAGTTTTCCATCCCTCTGTCTAGCCCCTCTCTGGTCACCTGACTTCCTTTCAGAGACTACAAGAATTTTATTGCATTTTGTAATTTCTTCTTTTTGATTTTTCTGTTCCACCTATGAGTGAAACCATCTGGTCTTTTCTCCTTTTCTTCTGACTTACTTTGCTTTCTGTTGAGATTTTTCATCTCATTCATTGCAAGCATATTTTCTTTGACATCGTTGATGATAGTTATAATGGCTCCTTTAAATTCCATGGGTGGAGATTCCAAAATATAGGCCATCTTGAGATCAGCCTTAGGGAATGGTCCTTTTCTCTGAAAACTGGTCACATTTTCTTAGTTCTTCAGTGTGGAATGTCCTGCGGATTGTGAATGTGAGGTTGGAAACTGGGTTTTGTTGTTTATCTACAAAGTATAGTTTCTTTTAACAAGCTTTTAACTTGGTGGAACTGGACTGATCACTTCATCTTGGGCAACAGCTCCCATGTTAATTCAAATCTTGCTATTTGTTTTCAGCTGATGTTGAAATCCACTCTATCAGGCATAACCCAGGGGTCTGCCAGACAAGTCCATAGGAATGCTGTCTTTAATTCATTCCCTCTGCAATTGTTTCCCCTTCTTTCTGCGTTGAGTATTTGTCACTCCAGACTTAGTCCTCTGGTTCTCCGCCACAGAGACAGTTTCCAGCACACACAGCACCACCAAGAACAATAATTAATGTTCTTTATCAGCTGCCCTGGCCCCACCCAGCAGTCTTCTTCCATTTGTCTTGTCTTTTCAGTGTGGAAATTATTTCCATTAACAGAGAAACTTGTTAATACATTAAAGTTCTATTTTTCTGAGTGCTATGCAGGTTAGAGTTGTCAATACCCATTCCTGAAATATAGTAGTATATATGTAATTTATTTTTACTTCTCACTTCACATGTCTTCACTTATGTTTTTCTTGGTTACTTAGATCCTAGAATCTATCCAGTGCAGTGAAGTCCCACCATTAAAACCCCACCTTTCTATTCCAAGTTAATGTCTTATGTGAGTAAGCTTTCTCTAGAATTTCAGCAGGATCATCATATATCATGTCTTGGGTTAGTGCTTAACTTTTGAAATAAGGGGTTTTTCCCCACAGTTGGCTTAAACTCCAGAACAAAGAGATATGTTATATGCAATTATATTTTATCCTAAATGATAATTAATGGCAGATAGATCAAAATTAAATCTAAATCCTGCTACGTATTCTATTTCTGAGAAGTAGTACTTACCTCTGTAATGTCAGTATCCTAATGTATAAAAGAGTTAATAAAACCTGAATCAAGGAGCTCTTTTTAGGATAAATAAAAGTTTTTCCCTAGCCCACACATTCTCCTGTTCATTATGAGTGATTGATATTTTCTCATTCCTTAAACTCCCAATGCCTTCTGCCTTTTCTTCACTTTTTAACCGATGCATTATTGCTGCTGCTTTTACTGAGAAAACCAAAATTAGTAGCAATCTAAAGGAAATTTCCACATCTTTCCACAACAAATCTACTTCCCAAATTACCACTGTGCACATTTTATTTACCTTTTCTCCTGTGTAAAGCCAACTCTCTTACCTCAGGTAATTTCATCTCTCATGTAGTTGACACCATCCCCTTTTTTCCACTTAAGAATAATGTTTCTGTAATTATTACCTCTCTTTCCAAGGGTGTCCCTGTTCTGCCTCCACACAGTCATTCCCATCCACATGCAAAAATGCTACGAAACTCCACTCCTGAAAAAAAAATTAACTTCTTTTCATGATCGCACATCCTTTTCATTGCCCTCCTCCCTACTAACCTCTTTCCTTCCCCCCCATTTTCTACTGGATCAATATATCAGGCCTTTGTATCATGAGATTTCAAGCATTTCTTGCTTTGAATGTGTTGTTGGCGAATCTGTTGTCCCCTCACCTGTCCGCCTTCTGGAAGCGTGTTCTCTCTGGCTTCCTCGATTCTGTTTTCCCTGTAGCCCCTCCTGCTTTCTTAGCTGCTCTTCTTCAGTCTCCTCACATTTGCTTCTTAAGACAGTTCTCTGCACTCTCTGTCTAGATGATCTCATACTGTCCCATAACTTTAAATACTATCTATACACTGATGACTCAAAAAAGTGTGTCTCCAATGTACACGTCTCCCCAAACTCCAGCTTCAGATACCCACTGGTCTATTTGTCATCTCTCCTGGGACAATCAAGACTTATCTCAAACCTGTGCATCCAAAACTGATGTCCGCATATCTGCCAAGCCAGCTCTTTCGTCTTCCTCTCTCGACATAAAATGACTCCATCCTTCTAGTTGCTTGTGTCAAATATCGAATTCCAATCCTTGACTCCTTTCATTTTTACCCCACATGCATTCCATGAGGCAATCCAGAATCGGACCATTTATCCTCTTCTCCAGCGCTGGCTGATGACCAAACACCACGTGAGAGACTGTCATGGCCCACAGCATCACAATTTCTCAAGTGGTGATACTGCGTCAGTAAGCAACAAACTACTCTGGCTGCTTCCAGTCTTTGTTCCAGTCATACTGGTCAATTTCTCAAAACTTATAAGCATGAATCTGCTTTAGAATCTTACACTGACTCTTTTCTCTTCTGGAAACTTCCCCAAGATGCCCACTTAGCTTTTCTCCCTTACTCCAAATCTCTGTTCAAGTATCACTTTATCCTAGAAGACTTTCCTGACCTCACTGCATAAAATAGCAACTGTGCCTCCATTACCTACCCCTTCAGCCTACTTTATCTTGTTCTCTCTCTCCCTTCCCATCCCTTCCTTCTTCATCTCCTCCCCCACCTCTCTCTCCCTCTCCCCCCCCCGCCCCCATCTCTCTCCTCTCTCTCCCTCCTCTCCCCTCTCTCCTCTCTCTCATTTGTTTTCTTTTTGTATCCCCAGTGTAGAAAATAATAACTGACATATAACAAGCACGCAGTAATTTTATATGATTGAACGCATGGTGGGTGAAAAAGTAGCTAGACGGATAGATGGATGTTGGGATGATGAACAGAGAGATGAAGAGTAAAAGCTGAGTTGTCATCACAGTGCTCAGAGTATAGTTAGCACTTACTAAATCATAGGTATTTTTTAATTACTTGAAAAGCGTGTGTTGAATGAGTGAATGGGCAAGAGCTTCACCTGTGTTGTAGAGACAGGGCTTCATCTGCCCGTTGACCTTTGGCTCACGTCCCACCGCTTGACTGGATTCTCCATCCGGAAGCTCAGAGCTCAGTGACAGTCACAGAAGGTCCTCCCGTGTGTCCTGACTCCAGGGCGCTCGTTGACAGCGGTGTCGGAACAGTACCTGTGCACTTGCCGGGCGCCATGGCCTGCGCAGAGCCAGACCTGCCCACGGAGCGGTCGCCCGAGATCACCAGCAGGTCCTGTGACGACGGCAAGGTCAGGGCGCCTGGCTGCTGGGTGCCACAGCCATCCGAGCGCTGATGGCCCGTGTTTTCCTGGCAACCACAGGCCGCAAGCGTCTCGTCTCGGTAGGTGTCCCGCATTTACGACTTTTAAATTGAACTGAAAATCATAATGAAAGAGACTGTCGTTGCATTTGGGGAAAAAAGCAGCTTCTGCATCTTCCCTGCAGCTTCTGTGATTAAAATGACCTATGGTCGAGGCTCAACTTCTCGGTTTGCTCATTTTCAACTAGAAAAAAAAGTCCAAAAAGGCTTTTATGGGAAGGTTAATGGGGCCTCACACCGAATCCAAAGACTGGCTGAACCTGCACCTCAGGGAGAGCAGGGGCCTCCCCAGCAGAAACCAGGACGTTTTCCTCCCAGGTCTTACCATTAAAAGGGCTCCTTGCCTGCGTGCAAATCTCAACAGCCGCGAGCATCCACCCCACACCCGTGAGACTCGCTGTTACCAGAAGCCTGGGCACCACAGGCGTTGGCGAGGATGCGGAGCGCAGGGACCCTTTGTGCGTCGCCGGCGAGAGTGTAAGCCGGTGCAACCCCTCCGGCAAGCACTGCGGAGACTTCTCGGAAAGCTGAGGCGGGGTTCCTTCATCCCACACCTCGGCCTTTGCCAGAAAACGCCACACAGAATGCTAATTCGCAGAGAGACGCGCACGTCGTGTTTACTGCAGCAGCCTCTGCGGCAGCCAGGATGTGTCCCCAAGTGCCGGCATCAGATGCCGGAGAAGGAAGGGTGGTCCATCTACACCATGAAATACCACACTGCCCTAAACATGATGAAGCCCCGTCCTCCGCGACATGGATGGAACTGGAGGGGATGATGCTCAGTGAGATAAGTCACCAGGAGAAAGAAATGCTCCTGGGTGGAATGTAAAGAAGCAAAGCAAAGGACCGTTCTAAACAAAACCCAACCCTTGGACATGGGCAGCAGAACTCTCACTTACCAGCAGGGAGCAGCAGGGTGGGGTGGCAAGTGGGGTGGCGTCCCACGGGCAGTGCTGAAGGACACTTGGCCGCCTGCCGGGAGACAGGGCGTGTGCACATATGCTGGAGGACGGGGAGCCTGCACATGCGGGTTAATATCATCTACGATTCTAGTCTTGGACATGGACAAGAGAACTGAGTGACCGGTGGGGCAGGAGGTGGCAGCAGGTGATGGTGGGTCCAGTGGGAAGTGGGGGGACTTTGGTTATTTGGTGACGAGGATGCTGTGCTGTCGTGTATTTGATGAATGGTGAACCCGCACACAGCAGTTTGTTATTATATACATCAAAGTTGCCTCAGTAAAGACTCAAGAGGGGACTAACTGGGCAAATGCCCTGGGAAGTGTCCTGGAACATCTAGGGAGAAGAGAAGGCAATTCTGAGGAGCTGCCTTGTGGGCATCAGACCCCCGCGAAAGAAACGTGCTTTGCAGACTCAGTCATCCAGTCAAAAATCACGAAGACGCTGATTTCCCAGCGGCTCGTTCAGCCCACAGCTGCAGCTGGGCCCGCTGGGTGCAGTGGGCATCATCACAACTCTGTCAGGCGGGCAGAAAGCACGGCGGAAAGCCGAAGACCCCATTTCCAGCTCTGTTGCATGGCCTTGGGCTCCTGATCTCATCTCTGTCTGCGTGTCATCTAGAAAACGGGGAGAGCGCTCTTCGCCAGGGCAGGGTAACAGTGGGGAGTGAGTGATGGTGGGGGAGTCAGGAGCACAGACTTGAACTTGGAGGGCCGTTGAGGGTCCCGTGCAGGCATGGTCAGCATCTCTGAGACGACGCTGGCACCCACTGTGGGCTTGAAATGGGGCGTCACAGAGGACTGAACATTGTGGTTACAAGCTGTTTTTAAGTGGCAGTGCTTTGAAAAGTGTGAAATGCCCACAGATGCACACTGTGGCTTGTGACATCATTGTCACCGTCACCGTTACTGGCACCACCGCTGACGGAAGGCAGTGCAGTAGGAACAAGAATGAAGAGAAGTATGGCCCGTGCTCCCCTCTTCAACAGATCCTTTCTTGCTACCAACTGAAGTACTGACTGGTAGACAAGGCCACACGCCCCCGGCACCCGCCCTCCAGCATCTCTTCTTGCTAGTTCTCTCCTGCTCTGCTCATTCACAACCCAGGCCCACTAGCCGCGGGCCAGTCCCTAAACACGTTCCACGTGCGAAATCCTTGGGGCTTGGTTCTTGCCGTTTTCTTCTCTTGGAAAGATCCCTGGACCCGTCTCTACTCACTGAAATTCCTCTTTTTGAAGGAAAGGTGCAGGCAGGAATGAAGGTGAGTAGGCAGGCAGGCAGGAAGAGAGAGGAGGAGGAAGCATTTATTTTTGTTTAGTTGTTCACACTGGTCGTTTGCCCCCGAAACCCAAGACCTGGCACTGGAATCCAGAGGTATGTGGCCTGCGCTCCTTTGGAGGTGATCGACCTAACTGCTGCTCCACCAGGGGTGCCTCTTTGAAATTCTTACTTCAAGTCCCATACAGCCTTCTCTTGGACCCTGTCGCAGTGACTGCCTTTGTCACCTCCTAGGTTACTGTTCACTCCTTCAAGCGTTGCTTATACCTCTATCATAGCCTTTCATTTACGTAGATACCCTGTTTAGTTGCTTGTGTGCCCCAGCAGCCCACCCCTTTGCAAGCCTCTTTGAGGTAAGAGGGCACTGCTGGGTCATAGTCATCTTTGTCATCCCTGTTGACTGGCGCAGGGCCTGACACGTGGGTGGACACAGAATTGCTGGAATGGAGGGAAGGGAGGGAACAGAAGGACTGTGCTGCAGACTGCTCTGCGGAGCTCCGTCCTGTGATCACAACAAACATTAGCACTGCGTTCCGACCAGCCAAGCTACCCAGCTTAGTAACAATCCACTGAAAAGGGAAAATGCACTTCTTTTTTGACTGTTAGTCTCCAGAGGGGACTTTCTCTTTCCATACTGTCAGATCACAGCATCCCTGAAAATCTGAAACCTTGAGAGATCTAGTGATAGCTTAACTCAGTATCTTCATATTGCAGATAATTAATCTGAAGCCCAGAGAGATGTAACCTCCATTCCCCAAAGGCAGTAAGCAAACAAGCAGAAAGAATAGGAGGATCTGGGCTCCTTTTTGTCCAGACCATTCATTAACTCCTACCTCCCATTGCCAGGGTTTGTCTGAGTTTCATTTTCCTGGCCTGGACCCCTGGGCCCATGCTCCCAGTCTCTTGCTGGTCCAGCCCAGCATGACAGTGTTATTAGACAAGGAGAGAAGAGAGGGGCTTATTCCAGAAGAGAAAGCTTCTAACCGAAAGACAGAGTAAGCAGTGAAGTTAGAGGTTAGAGGAGGCACAGTCCATCTCCGTCCCTCACCTCTGACACCAAATGTAAGTTTGAGGATTCCCGAAGTGCCCTTAACTCGCCAGCAGTCCTCAGAGCTCGCTGACAGCCGCCGGACTCACACTTACTGTTGTCACAGGGCAAGGATGCATATTAAAGTCATCCAAGGGAAGAAGACTAGACTCCTGGCAGATTCCAGGAAAGTTCCAAATGTAGAGTTTCCATTATTTTATCAAGGACCCATGGACAGTGTGTCTGTCCCGGCACCAGGGTGTGACATGTACAGAGTATTGCAACCAGGGAAGCTCACCAAGTCTCGGTGTGCAGAGTCGATAGCCTGCTGTCATGCAGACACAGCTGACTGCCAGTTGCTGACCTCATCTCCAGTCCCTCCAGACCTTGAGCTGACACCACCCAAGTCACCTTGTTAGACTCTCTGGCAGGGCCAAGTGTCCCCAGGCAAACAAAACGACTCTCAGGCATACTGTTTCAAGAGCTTAGAGATTACTTCCCAGAAGCCAAGGGCAAAGGGCAAGATCTCCTTGGGACAAGGACAAATAACGTATGACACAGAATCTCTTCCTGACCCTCACTTCAGCAGAGCCTGTTGGGAAATGCCTGAGCTTTGGAGCCAGACAGATTCATGCAGCCTCTCTCACTTCTGTGTGACCTCAGCCCATCCATCTCTAAGCCTCAGCCTTCCCTTTGGAGAGCAGAAACCATGCTGGCTCTCCCGTGCACTGTTTGTGAGGATCAGAGGACACGCTTTTAATGTACTTACTGTAGTGCTGATGTGTAGTAGCTGCTCAATAGTGAGCGCTGCACTAAGCATCCTTTTCTGTTCTTCAGTTCCGTGTCCTCTGTCCTCCCTCCCTCTCCCCTCTCCCTGCAGCTTAGGCTGTCTCTCCCACTTGTTTCCTTCTTCAGCCTTCCGCCGTCTCCGAGGATAGAAGGGCGTCACTTCAATGTGCTGTGAATAAGGAACTGCCTGCCAGGCTCCAGGGCTCCCCACTCCTGCAGCAGCCTGGGATTCCTGCCCCCAGAGACAGCAGCTGCCCTTTCCACCGAACGACGCTAGAGGTCCCTGCTGGGATGGAAGGAAGCGAGCACATTGGGGTGACTCAGCCCCCCTCCAATGCTGGTGTAAATTGAAGATGAAAATGTCTTTTCCAAAAATACCCTGACGGCCCCAGATCCCGGGCTTGTTTCACCTTTGCTGACACAAGGGTCCTACCTGGGCTTCTCTTAGCTCACGGGGATGGGTGGTTCATCTGCCAAGAAACTTTCCTGTGAGAAAGCCTGCCCTCCTCGCTAGAGTTAGCGGATAGCACACCAGGCACAGAGCGTCCAGGGCGCCCACGAGTTGCACTGACTACATTATGAAGCCAGACCTTTGCAAGGCCATAGACTTGAACCCTCCTGAGTTAGACGCGGGTGTCTTGACCAGCTCTCCTGCGGCTGCCTGCCATTGTTCTGTGGTTCTAGAAAAGGCAGACCTTCCCAGACCCCATATTCTGAGATTGAGATCACCCTCCCGTGAGCACTTTCCCCCCAAATGCTTTCTCCTACAGAGCTGCCGTGATGAAGAAGAAAACTAAAAGTGCTCAGTCAGTCCTCAGGGTTCAGCCTGTTAACGGGCTGAGTCACGCACGTACCATTTCCTTCACGGCACCTCTTCCCACAGACGTGGTGCTGGGGACGGTCGGCGATAAGAGCCCCTGAGTCTGTGCCTGAGAATCCCACGATGCGCCCGTGACGCAGACCCAGGCGATTGGAGCGGGGTGAGCTCCTTCCACAGGGACTCACTGCCCTTAATTCACCTGTGCAATTTAAAAAGAGAAAGACTTCTCCAAGGTCACAGTTTCTTAGTGAGCTGAGCAGTGCCTCTGACTAATCTAGGGTAATCAGTGAAGACTGAACTAAAGCAAACATTTTGCCTCCCATATGTTCAGGCTATTTTTATGCCTGGCCTCTTATTTAGTTGCAAATTATGTGTCTCCTGTAAGCATCCCTTCCTTGATCTTATTGGCCATCATTCTTCCTCCTCTTGCTCTTCAACAGCAGAGGCAGCATTATCTTTTTCAATTTTTTTTAATAATTCAGCGGAAAACTTTCTATTCCTTCATTCATTCAACCGATATTTGTGAAGTGCACACAAGGAATGATCGAGGCCATCTGAAAAACAGACAGAAAACCTCTGCTTGCTGTCGTTGGTATTTTAGTACCGGGAAGCAAAGAACAAGCAAACAAACAACAAGCAAAAAAGTTGTAAAAACACATCAGATGGTGCTAAGTACTTTGGAGAAAGAATGTCAGAAAGACTGATTAAGTGTTGTGACAGATGGCAGTTGTCGTCTGAAGTCGGGTGGTCAGGGAAGACCACGGTAGAAAAAGACATTGAGAAGCAGAGGACATGCACAAGGCCAGTGCAGAGACTTGACGTGGCATGAGCCTGGCGTGTCCTAAGATCATCTAGCCATGGTGGCTGGAACGGAGTGAGCAGAGGGGAGAGACTTAGAAACGTGGTCAGAGAAACGGGTGCGGGGCAGGATGTGTGTGCCTTGGAAGTGACGAGAGTAACTAAGGACTAAAAATGCAAAGGAACATTAGCTACTTGGACCTTTATTCTGAGCACAGAGGAAACGATTGGAGAGTTTTAAACACTTAACTTACAGTTTTAAGAATGACTGAGGCTCTTCTTTCAAGAATAGCTTCAACCAGCTGGGAGTTTATTGCTCTAAGCCTGTTGAATGATGGTGGTGGCGTGGAATGTGGGATGTGTTAGCGGGGGTGCTGAAGTGGCCACTCAGCATATAGACTGAGGTCGAGAAGAAGGGGCTGTTTCCTACTTGATGCTCTACGATTGGCTGGAAGGCTCCACTGAAACATGCAGAGAAACAAAGAGAAGGAAGAATGACACCCAAGATTGGGGCCGACAAATGATGCCATAACCTTTCTCCACCTCAGTTTTTCCATCTGCCAAATAGATAGGTTTTCAAGATGCTGCGTCTGTGAGAATTCAATGGGTCGTCACAAGCGAAGTGCTTAGAACTGCTCCTGGCGAAGTGCTTCAGAGAACAGTAACCACAGTTGAGGAGGACCTTGTTCACACTTCCTTTTTTATTGGAATAAACTTTTTCCTTGATTATGAATGAGAACAGAATTACAAACAGACACACAAATGATGTACCTGAACTTCAGAGTGAAAGGAAGAACTGCAAGTGCTGTAGCTGGCGTGTGTCGCTCTGTGCCTGGCGCTTCCCTCACTCTAGTCCTCATTCTCAAACGTTTCTACATATTTGTATTATCTGCAGCCCTTTGAATACCTGGCTTTTTCTGGCCTTTGCTATTGAGATTTAAATTGTGCATTTTCGGCACTCCCTGGTGGTTCAGCAGATAATTCTGCTGCCTTCGGCTGACAGAGTCCAGCCAAGTCCCTCCCAAGGTCCCAAGTTTGTGACTGAGGACTGGTGGGTGGGGGGACAACCAAAGTGAACAACTAAATCAATGCTGCTTTCTCCTCTCTCTTCAAACCTGCCTGCCTACTTTCCTCATTCTTGAATGTACCTTTTCTTTAAAAAAAAAAAAAAAAAAATGTGCATTTTAAGCAGGCACCGTAGGTTACTGTGCTGAAGATAAACCCCAGATAAACCTTTGCAAAGCACGTGTGACCCACTCGAAGCATTTAAATTCATGTAGGCCTCCATGGAAGCATAAGCAGGGCATGCGTCTTACCTGTTCCTTTTCCTTTGCCTTTCATCCTCTCCACCAGAATGCAAGCTTCCTGAGGGCAGGGATCTCATCTGTCTAGTTCACCCTGTATCTTCAGCTTCGATAACCATGTCCTAACATTACTATAAGCTTGACAAGTATTTGCATTGCTGATACTCAGCTGGATTCCCCATGACATCTCTGTTTGATGTACGTACTGGTGTATACACAGCTTCAAAAATGATGCCACTGCCTTTAAGGAAAGGCTTGAAGGGTGCACCTTTTAGGGGTAGACTAGACCCAACTCAGAAAAGTCTCTCTGCTGTGCCTCGATGAAAGGAAAAGCTCTACCCCAAAGCAGACGTCAGCCGGAGCCCTGAGATCTGGGCACCACAGTCTGTGCCTGCTCCTCCGAAGCTGAAATCAATGCAGCAGTTGTTCTTTAATTAACAGTCCCTGCCCTGCCTCCACCCCCTGGTTCTGCTGTCAAGATGTCGCACGTCTCTGCGCTGGCCTTGCATCCCAGGGTGGTTCGGCTTGCCGTGCACGGCTGGAGGGAGGCAGGAGAAAGGGCAAGGAACCAATTAGAATGGAATGGAATCTGGTCTTTGGAGGCCCCTTGTCAGGGTGAAGAGTATTGGATGTTCCCAAAGATGACAGGTGCTTCTTTATTCGGGCTGATCTCAGGGGTTAGAGGTCGTTTGTAAATAAGATTTGCTCCATTTGGTATGGCAAGTCCTATTCTCCCTGCTTTACTTTTTACAGTGCCTGAGTCTTTTTCCTTGTGTTTTGACATGCTTGCTGCCAACAGAAAGGCTGTTTGGTCTAGAATGAATATTTCAAATCCTCGGGGGCAGTCCTGTAGCAACCACCAGTTGGACAGTTTTGGTGAGGACACCATGAGCAGCTCACATGGTGCCAAAGCAACCCAGTGGGCAGAGAAAAGGGAAGACAACAGGCGGGATAGGTGGGAGGGAGGGAGGGAGGTCAGTCGAAAATCGTTTCTTCTGATTTTATCTGGGAGGAGAGGAAGTGTGGTAAATTCTGTTGTTCAGTCTTTGTGGTGTTGGCGGAGGGGACTGGAAAACTCCCCCACTCCTCTGAGGCTCTTCTCAGGCCGGCTGAGTAAGCATGTTAACGTCAGACAGATTAGTAGGAGAAAAAGACCAAATTTCATCACTTGTCTAGGAAATGTAGCTGGCTATAAACGCTAAAGTGCAGGAGACCATCTGCAGACTGGTACCATGAGTTAAGGCATCCTGGGGGCCTGGGGCAGCAGGGAGAGCCGAGGGGCCCTCACAAGAGGGCTTGGCTTCCTAAGACAAAATCTTGCCTCTAGATGTCTGTCCTGCCTTGAGGCATGTTTCTCTGATTCAAACTTTGGAGGAGTTATTTCTGGGGAAGTCCCTCTGTCTGGGTAAGTTTCTTTCCTTAAGGTAATGGTGACCGTTGCTCTTGAGATCTGGGGACATTGGTTGACCTGGGCTTCCCAGCCCAAGCCCGAGGAGGACAGTGCAGAAGACGCAGCAGTCAAACCCACTTTATGCCTCGGCACCTTATTTGTGCTTTTGAGAAAATCAATATTGTACATCAGGTCAATATCACCGTTTTCTGTGGAAGCTCGTGGTTCAGAAGTGTTTGACTTACTCGAGGAGAGACCACCGCTGTCGTAAAGTCCCAGGAGGACGGGCATCTCTCCTGTGACTAAAAAAGTACTGTGTGCATGTGTGTGTGTGTGCACGTGTGTGCGTATGCACATGCGTGTGTGTACTTGGCCCAATTTATGAAGACCCAACTTGAAAATGTTCATATTTGAACTGTTTTTATAAGTAACACACAAATTCTCTCCTCTCTCCCTCCTCCCTCCCTCCCTGCCTCCCTCCCTCTCCCTCTTTCTCTCTCTTTCCCTCCCTTTCTCTCTCCTCTCTCTCTCTGTCTCTGTCTTTCGTAGTAGAACTTGGCCTTGGCCTACTTACTGCAGCCAGTGTAGACTCTCAGTGCCAATGATCAGCTGAGTGGCTGACACCAACAATAAGAAGAAAAAGCAATGGACTAAGTCATGACGTGGAATCATTAATGGTCGTTAGGCTTTGTGAGCAGACATGCCCATTATATGCTTTACCACATTCATATTTCTGACCAAGGCAACAGCTGTCAATGAAAAACTAACAACTTATATGGTAAGACATCAAAGAAGGAGTTTTCACCCTGAATAAAGGATAGTTTGAGCTCCTCAGGAAGAAAGGGCTATATAAACTCAGGGGGAAAAAAATCACAAATGCAGAAAAGAAGCAAAGGAAAAGTCTTCTAGAGAATAGAGTTGAAAGTGTAGGAGTAAGAGGCTAGTGACTACAGAGTATTTGGCATCACAAAGCCAGGAGCTGGATTTCCTGGTTAAAGTCTGCTTACAGAGGTTTGCAGATATATTGACTCATAAGAAAAATTTGAAAGAGTTGACTTTAATTTGAATTCAGTTCAAAGAACCCTAGCGCAAAGAAGAGTGCTTAAGAAGCTTGTTAGAGAGCTATTTGCCAGGACAGGATGCCAGCATTTTCATTTCAAACTTCATTGCACTCAGATTTTTGCAAAGCTTCGTGAAAAAAAAGAAAGAAATTACAAAGTAACCTTTATACTCATTGTTGGATTTTTCTTAATAAATATTTGCAAAAGCACATATTTGGAAGTTAGTTTTCCCTTCATTTTTATTCATGATTAGTGTTGATACTTTTATACCATGCATGTCCACCTAAAAATTCAGAAAGCTATGAAAAAGCAAAGACTTTATTTAGGATCAAAGGATTGTAATTTGGGGAAGATAGACTCAGGTAGAAAACCTAAAATGTGGCCACAAAGGGACAAAATCAGGGGGGCTTATGGGAGGAAAAGAAGGTCCGGTAAAGAGTTCACCTAAGTATTAACAGGCTTAGACTGTTCTTATCTATGCATAATTGGTTACTGATTCTCTAGAAGGGGTAGAAAGGGAACTGATTCTATCCTCTGGCTGAAAGTCCATAGTCATCAATTCATAAACAATTGCTTGCTTGATGATTTCTTAAAACAATTGCTTTTGGTTCAGTCCAAAAGTCTTTGGCCTAATTCAAACAAGAGAGTTGATGCAATCTCTCTGTAATGGCTCCTGGCTCCGTTTTAAAATGGCCTCACAGATGTCCATTGCCCACATTTACTAAGTTTCCATAGGGTAACGTTAACTCATAACATCACCCCTGTGGGAAATAAGAGCTTATGTTATAGCAACTAGATTTGCCAGCAGATAACAATTAGGTTAGGAGTTGCAACCCAAGTATATTCAGAGTAGACATAAGATCCCAGGTGCCTTGGGAGGAGTTACAGAACATTCCAGAACCTTTCCTCAAGAACAAAGGCAACTTCTTAAGTTAGTCTGTGAAAGGAAAAAGCCTGACCTCCATATAGCAGGAGTTCTTTGCAGCTCAAGAGGCCTTTGTTGAAATACCAACTGATTCTGGGATTCACTAAACCTTCAGGATCTGGGTCTCCTCACTGTAAAATAGTAATTATGATAAAGCCAGTCCTTGTTAGCACCTAATCTGAGCAGGCTCTGGTGCCTGCCGTGGGTAAATATCACTGCAGACAGAGCGTGGGGAAAAGTAAACGGGACTTTTTATTTATAACCAAGAGAAAGCAGCAGGACGAGGGAAAGAAAAGTAGACATCTCAAGATAGGAGAAACAGGTTGGGTTCAAGTGAAAAACCCAACTCCTAAGCCACTAAAGGTGCACAGATTTATGAAGGGTCCTTGCCCTGGTGCCCCCAACTCTGCTCTCTGGGCAGGGATTTCCAGGAAAAAGACTGTCTTTTCCAAGAACAGGTGCTCCCTAAAGTGCGAATGCTCACTACCCGGAATTCAGATTGTTGTAATAAGCCTCACGTATGGGTCCAAATGCAGTTTTCTGTCACGTTTCTTACGGTGAGGTGGAGGTAACTCTGGGAATGATGGTACTTGTGTCCCCAGCCAGTCTGGGCAATTAAGGCGGCTGCAGGGATGTGTCACCTTATCTAGTCATTTTGAGGGCTAGTCTGTGTTATAATTCTGTCAGTACATCGGCCCTTTGGTGCCTGCTTTGTGTCTGTCTGACCTGACATTTTCAGGGCCTGGTTGGTTGGGGCTCGTCTCCTGTCCGCCCCTTCTCGCTCGCCTGCCGTATCTAATATGGTCAGTGGGTCCTTGGAAACTGAGACGTGACGCAAGACGAGGACTAATGAAGCCAGGTCATTTAGTTCATGGTCATTGTGTTGTGGCCTTGATGAGGAAGCATAAGCCAGGATGCCACTGAAAGAAAGGACTTTAATTCCCGGACCTGCTGCGTGTTCCCTGCCCGAGCACGGTGCGTCCCCTGATGGCCTGCGCCACCGCACCTGCCACGCAGGAGGGGCCACGCAGGTGGTGCTGAGGACAATGACGTCATCTTTGTTAAAGGCTGGGAATCACTCTCAGGCAACCCCGGGTCTCACTAGGTGGTTCTCTGCGACGCCCCGAGTCCCTTGCTGGAACTCGGTTTTCGTTGGACGATGCTTGTCTCCTCGGTTCAGCAGCTGCGCCAAAGCACGTCGTGGGCTCTGCTGGGACAGGGTGGTCCCTGCCCTCGCAGAGCGGAGCTCATTTGGTAAGTGGTGCTGTGCTCGTCCCGGTTCAGAGGACCCCTCCAGCCTCTCCGGTAGGGAGTTTACTTACTCCTGTGTTCATTGCTGATTCAACACGCTTTTAGGTTCCCGCCGCATGTCAGCACCGAGGCAGTTCTGACCCCCACACTGTCCTGGGGAGGTCTCTAGAGGAGACTCTAGACTGGCGAATCGCAGCTTGGCCCTGTTTCCATCAAAAAATGATGCTAGGGACATAGTGTCCATACATACTCACTGGCCAAAAGATCATGAATAATAAAAGCCTTAGTAAGCATGGCTTATTTCTTTAGCTTCTCGCCCCAGTCCTGCTCGGAGCAGTCAGCCCCTTTCTTGCTTTCTCCCCCTGAGCCTGGCCCAGGGGCTCTCCCAGACTGTGACCCCCATGAGCAGAGGTCTGCCCAGCCTCCCGCCTTCCCCCTGCTGACTTGACTTGGATACATAGCAGAGACCCTCCCTAAAAGTTCTGGCAGGGAGTGGGGTGGGGTGGGCTGTGCGACTAGACCTCAAGAGAGTTGAGTGCCTGTCCGGACAGCGGTGTTGCCAGGAGCCAGGTTCTGAGGTGGGTGCAGGTGTGTAGGGCTGCAGAGAGATTCACCCTCTCTGAGTCCTGTTTTCCTCGTCTGTGATATCGAAATAACCAGAGTTCTTAGCTCCCAGGGCTCTCGTGAGGATTAAACATGTTAATACTTGTAAAGGCCTCTCAGCGCCTGGCATTTGATAAGCGCTCAACCTCTCTACTCCACTTAAAGTCCAGAACCGCTGCACTTGCTCACAAGCGACTGTTTAAGGGATCTAGAGCCTTTTCTGCAGGAAGAGAAGAAAACGAAGAAGGGATAAATAGAGTAAATTATACAAAAGAAGGAGAAGCATTTGAAAACATGTAGGAGCCCCCCAAAGATACACTAGACCTTACCTGCCCCCCGACTTCTTTTAACATTGTGTCTATTTTGCTCTGTAATTTTTTAAGTGAGAGAAGGTGAAGCTTACCGTGCATTGCATTCCAGTCCCTCCCCTCCCCTTCTTCCCCAGCCATACCTGTTGCCTTAAGTTTGATGTTAGTCGTCCCGTGCATGCTTCCACAAGGATTTGTAAATCCACAGACAATATACAGTGTTGTGCTTCATCTGTCATAAGCGGTATTATTGACAGAAATGTCTTGGCCGCCTGGTCAATGTTTACTCTTCTTGACAGAACAGGTAGTTTTTCTCAGCAATGCACCCTTAATAAAGGACTGCATTTCCCACCTGTCCTCGGGGAAGCATGTCAGTGGGGTGGAGGCAAAGGTCACTGGGCAGGGCTCCTGGGACTTCCCCTTATCAAGGCTGGCTCGTCCTCCTCTTGAACGTGTCCTACTCAGAACGTAACTATGGCAGACAAAGTGCCAAGAGCCCTCTGGGCCGTGACCTCCGCTTACGGTTGGAAGTCAGAGTTAAGGATGGAGTAGAACAGCTGGGGCCCCGTAACCTTGGAGCTGCCATGTTGTTACAATAGCTGAACTCAGTCCTAAATAACAGAGAATCAGTCATATTGCATGTAGCTTGTTGCAAGTTGCATTTTTGGCTCAGCTTTACGTTTTTGTTGCTGGGCATTCTGTTTATTTTATAAGGCAGGTGTAATGTTTTAAACACCAGTTCTGGAATGAAGATGGACTGCTTCACAGCCAAAGGCTGCCAGGGTTGGCTTTGAGAACTTGGAGTGTTACTTCTCAGTGCCTTAGTTTACTCATCTGTAAAATGGGGATAAGAGTACCCCTTACTGGATTGACAAGAAAATTAAAAGAACTGATATTCAGAGGAACTTCCCTGTAGCTAAATAATCATCACTTACAGAGACTTACTGGGTTTTTGCTATTTATCTGTGATGATCTGGTTCAATTTTAACTGCCATATAACATTCCATCTTACAAATATGCTACAATTTTTTTATTCTAGTTGATGGAAATTCAAGCTGTTTCTAGTCTGTCGCCTCTAAGCGATGTATTAAACAGCTGTGACTGTGACCCCTACACGTACATACGTGTGTGGATTTCTCCCAAGCATCCACCTAGAAGTAGAAATCCTGCGTCTGCAAAGCATGCGCACTTGCAGCCTAGCCTGATCAAGTTCCATTTCTTTCAGAAGCGCTCATAGCAACATGTACATGAAAGTGCCCATTGTATCTCATCTTTACCAAGTCTCGATAATTAGACTCATTTTTTGCCAATCTGTTCGGAGCAGCCTATCATGTCTTTGTTGCTGTAATTAGCATCTCCCTCCACACAGTGAAGAATGAACTAGTTTCATGTGATGTAGAGCTATTTGAGTGTCTTCTTCTCTGAACAACCTGTTCCTATCATTCCTAATTTTCTACGGGGTTGTTTATCTTTTCTTTTCTGAATTGTTTCTAATACTACAGACCTCTCCCAATCCGTCACTTGCTTTTCCACATTCTTTAGGGCTCAGAAATTAATGTCAAATTTCTTATGATTGATATCTGTGCTGGAAGAGTTCCTAAACGTTCTCGAGATCAAAAGGAAATTCTCCTAGATCTTAAAGTCGCCCTCTCTAGAACGAGGTCTTGAATGCACCTTGAAAGCATCTGCGTGTGCAGTGGAAGCTGGAAATTCTGCTGCTTTCATGTGAGCTAACCACCACCTCAGCACTGTTTTTTGAGGCATATGCTCGTTGATTTGTAAGGCCACATCTGTCACACACCCAGCCCCCAGATGCACATGAGTCTGTTGCCTGCCTCTCCGGTGAGGATCGGTGGTCCATTTGCTGGCCTGGTACCAACACGAGCTGTTTGATCAGGGGCCTTTCATCCAGGCGAGAACCCAGGAACCGTGTTTCGTGGACATTATGCAGATACATCAGAGCAGTTAGGAAGAACTTTGCCTTGTTCAGCCTCTTCTTCCATCCTCATGTAGAACATGTCTCAGTATGACAGCGACACAGCAGAGGAAGACTTCACTCAAACTCACCTCCTACTTCTCTTCTCAGTGCATCTCCTGTGGTGCATCAGACTCCAAAACCCACAAACTCTGCAGCCAGCAGCATCTACTCACCATGCCGTTGTGCTCTACAGTCCCCTCCTCACCTTGCTGGGCAGCAAAGCCATTTGTCTTTCTAGTGATCCCAAGGAAGGGAATGGTGCTTCGATGCGATTTTGTAGCCTGGATAATTGTGAATCCCTGGGACGTAGACCAGTGTACCAGAGATGTAAACATTACCAAATCCCCACGTGGACAGCTCTAGAGAGATTGAGAGCATTGGAAATGCATTCTCCACTTACCAGATGGGTGTTAGCCTCATGGCTCTTTCAGGAAAGGACGGAGCCAAGTGACTGGCGGGTGGCGGGAGGGTGGGTTTAGCTCCCCACCAGTGTTACTTTGCTTTCATCTCCATGTCCTATAGCAGAATAATGAGCCAAACCAAAATGCTAACTTTGTTTCCTAAATTAGATCACAAAACCCTTGCACCACCCTAAAAATATTTAAATGTTACCAACCCACTAGGAGAGCCCAGTGGTTTTGCCAAACAGAATCTCCGGCCTGGGATTGAGAGTGTAATGAAGAGGGGGATTGGGCTTCGGGGGTGAGTCTTCAGATGGGCTAGATTTCCTGGAGGCGTGTTCAACACTCAGCTCCATGAGGCAGACTTACATTTTTCTTCAGGCTGGTGGTGACTTTTCACTGTGCTGAGCCTGGGTCATTTACGGATTGAAAGGACGAAGCCTGTGTCTCTACTTTTTTTCATCACTTTCGTGTGTGTGTTTGTGGTCTTGTCCCAGGAGACCAATAGTCAGATTCTCCTTTAGAATTGGATAGAGCTCAGCTTCCATTCATCTACTTTTCTTCACCATGGGAAAAGAAATGAACACGTCATGGTTTGATGTTCCTCCAAAGGCATCTTGGGATCTATTTATCCTGAAGAGAAAGCATGCGCTCCAATATTCCAGTCAAGGAATATTGTGCGTGAGTGATACCGTCACATGTCAGTGCAAGGTCTCTGTCCAGAGACATGCTTGCTGGCAGTTTAGTGAGTCTCCTCACAACTGGAGAGCCCTTTCACAGTATCAGGAGACGTCCACCAAGAAATAAACCATAATATAAGCAAAAGACATTTGTTCAAGAATAGGACTTCTGTTGGGGGTTATGACCAAAGAGCAGTCCTGAGTTGTAGACCATAAGGATCAGGAGAGAGGGGTGTTTTAAAGGATCCGGTAGAGAAAGGGTCTGAGTTTAGGTCATTTGTGATGGATTGATGAACAATTTGTGATGGGTGGATGTTTGGATTGGGTCTTAAGTCCACTGGTCTATCTCTGATTGGTGAGCAAAAGTCTTCAGACAGAAGGCTGTGGTGTGATGTCTGTTGTTAGGAACCGCAGATAATCTCTTGTTTTCTTGTCGACAGCTGTAGGACTGAGTCAGGCTATTTAACTTTCATCCAAAAGTCTCAGCATGGTGGTTATAGGCAAGATGGAGACTGCAACTCACAACAGGTTCCACAGAGGCAAGATGGTTGTGATTGGTTCTCATCCAGAGTCCAGGATTCCTATCCATCCGTACCACCGGCTCAGGGATCCTACCATATCTGTAGGGCTAGAAATAGTGTGGGTCGCATTAGAAAGCCGCTCACTGTTTCAGATAGCAGTAAAGGGTTATTAAAATTCACAATCCACAAACAAACCTTTCACCAATTGATTCTCTTGGTGTCAATGACTAAATGTCTTTGTAGCACTGAGGTGAGGCTCTGCACTTTTCTCTAACTGAAAATGCTTTGTAATTTAAGAGATTTCAAAATGCCCAGCTGAAACCTGAGTAGAGTCTTTAGTTCATCACATTGGATCCGTGTCAATTTCTTAGTTCTGGTAAATGCATCCTAGTTTTATAACACTGGGAGATGCTCAGGTGAAGGAAATCACTGTACTATATAAATTTTTCTGTAAGCCTAGAATTATTCCAAAATAAACTGTTTTTAAATCGACCAACCAGGGAGATCACAGATGTCTAATATTCTGGGAGTAAATACAAATGTCTCACACTGAGCAAGAAAAATCAAAAGCCATGCTATCAGGCTGTCTATTAGAAAGCCAATTTAACTCTAGTACTGATCTTTGTAACTTTAAGTCATCTTACCTCTCTTCATTTTATTTATGGGTGATCATGTTTATCTGTAAAATATGGACTCAGAATTATCCACATTCTTACCCTCCAAGTCATAATTTACTTCTGCAGATCTTCCTGTTTGCTCAATGTCAGTTCTAGGATATGCAACTATGGTTTCTAAGAAAACGGGACGGCTCAGGATAACTAAATAAATGTGAAACAAAATTGAAGGATCAGGAATGCTGACACCTTGTGAGTTGTGACCTTAGAACAGCACCTGCATCCATCTGTAGGGGCAGATTTTGCTTAGAGGAGTCAGAGCATCCTGTACCAGGTATGTTGGTCAGAATCTTCCTGAGTAGAGTTAGGGGTATATCATCCTTACTCCCAAAACCTGGTCACAAGAAAGAGAATGTCTCAAGAATGTTAAGAGATGCTGAACAGGCACACGAGGGACTTGGTGCTATGACTGGGGAGAGCCACTCTACAGGCCCAGCCGATCTCATAGGATTGTTGGGGTGTGGTGGCAGTGTGGGGTGGGGAGGACAGATTTAAATGATGACTATGGCTGAAATTCTTTGAAAGTTTAAGAAATAATTTGGAAATGCAACTTTTATTTAGTAAATAAATCAAGCACTTCTAGTGTTGATCATTGTAAGATACTCCCAGGAGACTCTAGGGCAGAATGGTGATATTAGCCAGGAGACTCTCCCAGAAGACACTGGGGCAGGCTGGTGATTCTCCCAGGAGACACTGGGGCAGAGTGATAATATTTCCCAGGGGATTCTGGGGCAGAGCGGGAACTCTCCCAAGAGGCACTGGGGTAAGACCTGTGACTGCTTCCAGGAGACACTGGGTCATCATGATAATTACCCTATAGAATTCTCACATTGCAAGGACTCAATTCAGGATTAGGAGCTAAAATGGGAGGACAGGGTGTAATACAAAGCACTAGGGTAGCCCCTCAATCATGCTTCAGCATCAAGGAATGCCTGCAGGTAGTTGGTGATGGCGGTGAGAGTCAGACACGAAAGAGGAGAGTTGTCTATGACTGGAAAAGCGTGAAAGAGGGATCAATGAAAGATGGGTTCGCCCCGAGAGCCTGTGTGCCGCTCACGGAGGATAGGCATTGTGTACGTGTTAATATTTTGTTTCTTCTCCCACCTGAGGAAAATTGAAAGCCAGAATGGGTTTTCAGCAAGGCTGTGAGGTGAATGAATTTATAGTTTGATGCCATTTTACTGTGGAAAACAGATTGGAGAGAAGTAGCATATGTAAGATGACAGAGTATGACATGATTTCACAGTTGAGACCAGAGACTACAATGGCCTGGACCAGTGTGGAGACAATGGACCAAGAGAAAAGTAGCTGAAACCACCAGTTCTGTTCAAATCAGCCGGGCTGGGTAGTAAATTGGATGCTCTGGGTGGAAGAAGAGTCAAGAGTTTGGGCAGCCCTGCAGTGAGTTAAGAAATGAGGCACTAGCAGATGGGGGGCTTGGAGATACTGGGCCTGTTTGGAGGTAAACTGAGGTTGACATTCTTGAGACGCCCAAGTAGCGATGCATAACCAACAGTTGGATCTTTCTTTAAATTCCTTCCTCCTTTAGCACTGGTTTGGGCTGCCCTTTGAGAACCTTATTGTTATTGTTTTCATACAAGAAGAGAAGTAGAAGGTGACAGAGGGTTCACTTATTTCTTTGGAAATGTGAGACTGTTCAGCTGAAAACACACATGAGAAAAAAACAGATGGATTTTTTTAAAGTTTCTATTTCTAAAAAGAGAAAGGATTAGCAATCCTGTGCCATGAGATCATTTACCTTTTCTGGATAGACTGTCATCTCGATGGACATAATCTGCCCTCTGGGAAGGTCCCTCATCAGGTCCCTCATCAGGTCCCTCATCCCCTTGACTTCAGAAGAGTCTGGAAGGGAATTAAATTGAAATAAAAGTCTTAGCAACTACCTGGTCCAATCCCTCATGTTATAGAGGAAGGAACTAGAGCCTGGAGATCCCCAGTCACATGTGGGTTAGTGGACCTGTAGACCATTGTCAGCTTGGCTTACCCTGCCCTTTAATACCCAGATGAGATGAACTCACCTGAGACCGCCATCCCGTAACCTATAGAAAATCACCTGCCCGCACAGCCGCGCCTCAGGCTTCGGTGAAACCCCATGGACTTAGGTTTCTCCCAGTCATCTCTGGTTCTGATTTCCAAAATAGACTAAATCCTCATCTCCCCTCCTTCTGTGGCTTTTCTTTTATTGTCTTCCCTTGGCATTGAGTTTAGAATGAGGACAGCACCTTCGTAAGTGCTAGGCCGCTACTCATACCACCAATCAAAGGATTCCATTCATAAAGGCTACTGTTTTGTAAAATTATATTATAATTTTAAAGTAACCTGAGACATTATGCTATCTACTTTTTAAGTGAATATTGATTTTTTTTTAAATCTCTCCTTTGTTTTTAGACAACACAGTCACCAGTCATCTTGTTTAAATTCTTTGCTCTTGTCAGCTAATTCTCCCCTGCTTCCCCCACCCCCCAGTGAATCTCTAACCCAGGTCCTTGGCTTTCATAGCCTGCTGCTTAGCTGCCTGAGCCACAGCAGGGGACTCTTTTTCCTCCTCTTGACTTCTTCCCTTGACTTTTATCAACAAGTGCTGATTAGATTGCTCCTTGGGAGATAGCTAATAAAATATCAGTGTTCTCTCCTGACTTCACAAATCTGGTCCCACACTCTTTGCATCAAGCCAGATGCCTAGTCCATTTCACCTTGAGAAAGCTCCTCCCAATTGTCCCAGGTTCTGCTCCCTGCCTGGCCCTCCCGCAGCCTTTCCAGGATGGCTCAGCCAGCAT
Source organism: Solenodon paradoxus (assembly GCA_004363575.1). Classification (NCBI taxonomy): domain Eukaryota; kingdom Metazoa; phylum Chordata; class Mammalia; order Eulipotyphla; family Solenodontidae; genus Solenodon; species Solenodon paradoxus. Next base: position 22,516 of record RJWH01006103.1, on the reverse strand, counting down.
GTAACTCACATAGCCTTACGTATCTTTTGAGTGGAGGGCATTGAATGTTGTGTTTTAATTGCCTTCAGCCCTGCAGACTTTGAACAACTTTCTTCACCCTTTAACTCGGCACTGATTTATTCATCTTCTGTGACAAATTCATTCACTTTTAATTAGACCCAACTTAATTATTTTGTCAGTAAAACAAACCCAAAGAATCTACAAAACAACTTTTAAGTGAAATCCCATTTCTGCCTGGAGGGATATAAAACAATGAAATTGTGCATCTCATTTTACCTGCCTCTTACAAAGAAAAGATTGCCCAGATTGTCTTTTTATTTCCCAAGATCTTTTACCTTTCATTAGGAAGATACTTGGGAAATCAGGCTTGGAAGAGAGGGAAGAAAATGAGAAAAGGTGGTTTTCAGTGGAGCGCAGATCTGAGAGCGCGAGGCTGTATCTCTCCAGGTGTTCTCTCTGGCAACCCTTTCTATTTCTTAATCTTTGTTGAAATAATACTGGTTTATAATGGTATACAGGTTTCAGGTGTATGGCATTGTAGTTGGGCATCTGCACGTACCACATTTTGAGAGCTAACAAAACTTATTTCTCTCCATCTCCATATGATTAACTGACCATTTGCCCAGTTTGCATACCCTCCCTCCCCCTTCGCTTCTGGTAACCACCATTTTGTTCTTAGACTAAGAGTTTGTTTTTGCTTTGTTGGTTCGTTTTGTTTGACTTTAACTAGCACATGATGTATGAAATCATTAAGGCGTCTGCCTTTCCCCATCTGACTTATTTCAAGGAGCACCATCCCCTCTAGGTCCGGCCGTGTAGCAGACGTCAGCGTGAGCTGGAAGCTGGTTGAAAGTGAACGTCTCCCATCCCCTCCCCAGTGGGTCTGAGAAGTGGGGGGAGAAGGAACTTCCCATTTGCCTATTGTTGCTCCTCTGGACCCATGACTGCTCTGAATACCCAAACTTTCATATTCACTAAGTGGTCACGTCAGCCTCTCCAGAAAGTTACCTGTCCTACCCAGTCTTCCATGTTTCCTTCCATCTCTGACAACTGCCATTCTTTACAGAAGACATTTACACAATTTCTCATAGATAAGCTGTTCATTTTCCTTTTCCTCTGTGTGTGTGTTCTCCCCAGCCATTTCACTAGGTCAAGAACTATACACTGAAGACCTTAATTGCTTCACTTAGCTAAACACCCTACATTCAGTGCCGAACTCCCCCTAATACACCAGTGTTTACAGCCTTTCAGAGCCCAAAGAGCCCTTTTATCATCAAAGAATTTCACAGGAATGGCTATAATTTTAATATTGATAGATTGAGAAAATAAATCGTAGTATAATCCTACCATGAACTCAGTAATGCCTTTAAACAAATTTGCACTGTATCCACCTCCACATCATCAGCTACACTTAAAAGTCATGACTACATATGACTACAACATAGGTACTTCTTCTATAGACATGTCAACAGCACATATAAATTCCCTGGCATCTTAATTACTTACTCATACATCTCTGGTAACCTACTGAAGGCTGTATTTAAGGACCAGAGTTTAGGAACCATTCGCTTGACGTCGCATTTGGACCTGACATACAAATGGAGGGGATCAGGGTGTTTGGAAACTGTGGGATCCCTTTCTTTAACTCACAATACAATAATGACAGATCCAAACATATCCTGTTGTCATGCTACCCTATTACTCCAGTAATCCTTACTAAATTAATCCTAACCCAACTCTCTGGAGAAATGTCATTGAAGGACATTATAATATTTTGGATATTTTCAATTGAATATTTTAGAAGTACCTCCTATACAAGCATCAACCCATCACAATGTTAAATTTTAATTTCTCATGCTCTTACCAGCGATTTCTCTCCTCCAGTCCCTCTCCTTTTTCCTCTTGTCCTTAATTCTTGTTCTCTTGCCTTTCATCCCAAGTACTGAGGAGAATATATTCCTTCCCTAAGGAAATACATGGTGAAAGAGCCCAGATCCCTGAGTCATTGCATGGAGGGGGAGTTGCGTGACCTGCAATCTCTTTCTTAACTGTGCTGCATCACTGAGGTGTGGGGCTGTCTGTCACAGCATAGCTTCGCATACTAGGCGAGGAGTGAAGAAAGGGATTTCAAGGGAAGGGACTACTAAATGCCTAGACCCATGGACGAAGAGCAAGAGAGAGCTTGGTGTTCTTGAGAGTTTAGAGCAGCAGGAAAGAGATAGGCAGGGTTGTATGAAGTAAGGAAGTCTGTGGTGGTAAGTCTGAGTATTATAGGAAGACTATCAGTCATTATTATTAAGAAGAGGACTGACAAGATTTGCACTTTAGGAAATAACTCTGACTGCTATGTGAAGACTAGATTGGAAAAGGGAGCAAGTGACGATGTAGGAAACGAAAGTCTATTCTAATAGTCCAGCCAAGAGAGAATGGGACCTTTTATTAGACTGGAAGAAATAGAAATGTTGAAAAGTATGTTCCCCCAACTATTCTTTTTTAATATTTATTATTTTTTCATTCACAATGCTATATTCATTTTAAGGAATTGATTTGCATCTCAGGCTATAATTCAAAGCACAAACACCACCAGAGTTCCAGTGTCCTTTACCACCACCATTTCCCCTCTCACCCCTGTGCACGCACACACACTCACACACATTCACACTCACACACTCATACACCACACACTTACACCACACACTCACATCACACACTCACATACACCACACACACTCATACACTCACACCACACACTCACACTTGCACACACACATACACACTCACACATCCACAGTCCTGTGTCCTGCTGTTTTGCTGGGATTTGTATCTTCTAATCTGTTTTAAAATTAGTCCTTGAAAAGCTGCTGGAGTCAGGAGGTGCTGGGAAAATCGGGGTCGAAAGCATCAACAGAGACGAGCGAAGGGGGCCGAGTGTGGTGCGCATGTGCTGGAGTTTTGTAGACGCACACCCTTCCATCATTCCTTTCCCACAGACGCCCATTCTCAGGTTTCGCTCGCCGTGTAAATGGACTGTCTTCTGTGGAACTGCCGCTTTCGGTTAAATGCTTTCAGGTGAGGGCTGTGATTCCTCCTCCTCGCCTCCTAGTCTCCACTCGACCAGCTTCCAGAGGCAACAGTCCCCTCGGAACCCTGTGCCAGCGCCTGCATCTCGCTTCTTAGTGACTGTTTCCTCCTAACCAGAGGAAGCAGCATCTGGCATCCTAATTATAGGACGTGTTTTGTAGTCTGGAATGAGCCACAGTCACGACTCTTACCCTCCCCGTCGGGAAGTCCGGACTCTGAGACTGACAAGAGCTGATCTCTCACCGCAGCCGAGTGCAGCACAGGTGAGGTTTCTGAAGTTCCACGTCCCCAGGGCTTCTCGCCTCCCGTCCAGGGTCAGCTAAGGCCATTCCTCCACCCAGACCTTCACACAAGATATTCCTGGGCAAATCCCAGAGCAGGAAAACGCAAACCATCACGTCTGTCTCCTGCCTTGCAAGTATACATCCTTCCTTGTATCTCATATGCCATCAGTTTAATACTTTGCAAAGGTAAGAGGGGGAAAAAAAGAGAAATATTACCCTGTCGGCACTGAAAAATAGCCTAGGCTCCGAAGAGTAAAATGTCAAACAGAAGGACATCTCCCTTTTATCGGCCTTTTCAAACAGCATCTTCCCTTCTCTGGCTGCTTGGGACGTTGGCGGCTGGCCCAGGACGAGTGCTCTGGGGTGTCTCCACGTGCCGTGGCTCAGCTCCCCCGATGGTGGCTGCGAATCTTCCCTGGATCTAGACGAATGATTAGGAAGCGAGGAGGAATCTGGTTCCCTGTTCGATTTAATTCAGGGCTGATGTTTGCTGTGTTCTCGCTCTTGTGGACGCTGTAGGCAGCCAAGTGGGGAGACCTGTCAGCCGCCCCTCCCGTGCTCCTGGGTGAGCCCCCACCGACCGTGGGAGATGATGGCACCTTGCCCACGACACCTCCCAGAGTGTCAGACAGAGACGCTCTAGGACTTCGGGGTGGCAGCGACCCGATCATTTTCATTTCATTAAAAGTAGGTCCTGTTAGTTCCTGTTACGACAAAGTAACAAGTGTGTCCGTTCCCTTAATTTCAGACTTGTTCACAGCCAAAGTTCATCTTTAAGCTTTAATCAAGCGAGTCGATTTAAAATGTATCACATTTACTATCACATTTACTCAGGTTAAAGCCATGCAGGCCTGGCAAAGACGCAGAGGTGATTTAAAGGAGGACTGTAATTTGGGGGAAATGGATGGAAGTGAATAGTAGGAGGAGGACATTCTAACCCTGGGTGATTTCTTCTAGGTGGTTCTTGGTTGCTGGGTGCATGTCTAAGAGGAAATGACTTTTCTGAGCATTACACGTTTTGTCCTCAGGGTGGAGAGCTTCAAAAACCCCTGTGGCTAATGGAAGGCCAGAGTGTCACAGTCTAATTCTAATGTCAGGAGAGTGTACTGTTTACCAAGGACTTAAGTATAGAGTCATTTTGTCTGCAGTGCCACAGCCCCCTTGGTCCTGACTAACTAATGTGCTGTTGACAAGAACTGTGCATGAAAGGAAATAATTCTCTAGTACATACATCGTCTTCTAGTCCTAGTGGGACTTCTTCCCCACCCCACCCCCTTTTTTTCCCTTTTGTAGAGAGGAGAAAGAAGACAGAGAGGAATGAGAACAGGGAAGGAAGGAAGGAAGAGGAGGAAGAAACCTATTTCTTTGTTTCATTTTTGGCTCCTCCCTTAGTCCCAGGTCTTGAACCTGGGTCCTTGGCCTTTTCCTGGTGCCTGGTCCATGCACCAGCCTCCCTTTTAGTCACCGGAACCACCAGATGCACCTTCTTTCCATTTGTAAAGGCAGCATGCTTGCTGCAGCCACAGGAAACTCGCAATCTGGCTTCTTCCTCGAATGCTCACTCATTTCCAGACACACAGAAAACACGTACACACAGGGTGTAAGTACCTCCCCGTAAGCACACAGAATCTATACACACATACACAGCATGCAGTGACGCACACCTGCGTGACAGACACACACACCGCACGGACACACACGTGGCATCACAGACACATGGACACAACGCACGCAGCAGGCACACTCATTTTCTGTCCTTTAACCTCTGACTTCTCCCCTGATCTCAACTCAAGCCCGGTGTCTTCAGGGACAAGGTGACAGCCAGCCCCCTGTGGCGTGATCACGTAGCACGTATTTTTTGTGGCACTTATTCTGGTCGGTGAACCTGTTTCTAGGAGTGTGTGTTTCAGTCTTTCGGCCTCACTCGGTGCGAGCTCCAGGAGAGGGATGTTTGCGTCGGCTTTGCTCACCTGACACCGAACAGGAGTTCAGTGAGTAGAGATGGAGTCAGTGGATAACTGGTCGATTGTCCGCAATAGCGAAAACTGGCGTTTATTAGAATGAAACGGGAGCTGGGATTAACTGGGAATTGGGGTCATGTAGAGTGGAGACAGTTTGGGGATGAGTGTTCTCGGTAGACTCTCAGTGTGTCAGGATCACCATCCACACACACACACACACACACACACACACACACACACACGTTCCGTCCCCCTGCCCTCCAGGGGACACTGCCCGGGGGGAAACGATGTTGGTGCTGGAGACCATTACCACTCCCGCCACAGGCTTCTGCAAGTGAGTCAGCAAAGCTAGACAAGCCTCCAGCTTACTCTTAGTGGGAGGGGCCCTTCCAAAAACTTTGAATGAGGAAAGTCTGTGGGACTGGAGAGCCCGGAGCACTCTTTCCTGCACATGCTCTCTTCCTAAAGAGGTGATGACCCAACGACCCCAGTGTCTCCGGTGACAGGATTGCAGGGTCCCCTTCAGTCGATTGCTCCACTTTTGGAAAGAAGTCATTTATGAGAGGTGAGTGGGCACGGGTGGGGCTATCCCAGTCCCGCTGTTCCATTCCATGGACTCTCACACCCGGAATCCACGTGCTTCTGAGCATGCGGCCACCGGCCTGGCACTGCCGAGCACCCACTTCTGTCCTCTCTCCAGCCTCCGTTCCCGCCCCTCCCTTCCCCTGCTGTGAGCGTCCTGCTTCCAGCTCGTACCCTTATGCCCCCCACAGCCTCTACCTGGCTAACTCAGGCGCATTTCTGCAGGCGAGTGTGGAAGCAAACATCTCTTTTTTCCAGGACATCTTCTTAACTCAGCTACCTTCGTGCGTGTGCGTGTGAGTGTGCGTGTGTGCATATGTCTACATACACAAGAAAGAGGTACAAAAACATCCATTATTTCCCAAACCATTGAGATGTCTTATCTTTTTACCCCAAAATAATTTAGGATGGGTTTCTTAGGGATAAGAACATTGCCTGGCATAGCCACCATATCACTGTCACGATCAGAAAGCTGGACATTAAGATGTTATTGCCTAGGGTGCACCCTTATGACCCAGTGGTCTCGTACACCTGCAAGCAATCCCACATACCGAGGACCCCGGTTCAAGACCCAGGGCCAGGATTTGCAGGGGGGCGGGGGGTGGGGGCACAATCAGTGTGAACAACTAAATAAAAATAAAGTACTTCTTCCTCCTCTCTCTTCCTGACTGCCTACTCGCCTTCATTCCTGCCTGCACCTTTCCTTTAAAATAAAAGTTATTTCCTAATCTACACATCATATTCAAATGTCTCCCATTGTCCAGTCATGTCCTTCACACCTGTGTGACCTCCCCTGCTCCAGAATCCAACACAGGATCGCACAGTGTGTTCGGCTGTCAGGTCTTTTTAGTGTCCTTTAGTCAGAAACGGTCCCTCTGCCTGTCTTCAACCTTTGGTATTGGAAAAACAGAAGCCAGATGTTTTATAGGTGAGCTCCCCGATATGGGGCTTCTCAGGGTTACCCTGTGATGGCCACGAAGAAACACGCTCTCCTCCTTTCTTGTGTCCAGGGATACAAGATGTGCAGTAAACCCGTGTTGGTGATGTTTACTTTTATCTCCTGGGGGAGGTGGTGTCCGCCAAGAGTTGCCACTACAAAGTTTTCTTTTATTTTTTTAGCCATGGTAATTGATCACTTGGGCAGCAGATACTTGGAGACTAGGGACATGTCAGGTCGCTCGTCAAAAGTCCATCCATTTTACCTCTGCTTTATTTGTAAGGAAACTTATTTTACATTGTTAATAAAGAAAAAATACAGCCACCCCCACCTAAAGCGCCTGCGTCCCCCACACCGAAGCACTCTCATCATTTACAAAGACCCTGTCACCCAAAATGCAGTCTGATCACGTCTGACATTAGCCAGAACAAGAGTTCTTGTTTTCAACTGCAGCTCTAGTCACGAATTATCTTTTCCTTTCCTTACCTTTTACAAAAAAAGAAACTCACAGAAGGGATGAGAGAGAAGATATTATTCCTGGCTCACCAAATGTAATAACCGCTTTGTGTCATATTATGATGGGCATTAGTCATTCCATTTATTTTACACACTTGCTACAGGGTCTCACGTAAGCCTCTGAAGAGTTTCTTGCTGCTGTGGGGTCTGGGGATTGAAAATCATTTGGATTGATTAAAATGGTGAGGAGAATTATGATAAGGGTCCAATCCTATGAGTATCAGGAAGGTAACATATTACTGTTTAAGCTAGAAATGAAATCCTCTTCTCCTTAAGTGAATCCTACTTACCATGCCAGCTGCTCATTAAAAGAGTAATAACACCTGACAGTCCCTCATCCATTTATTCAAAAGAAAACTCTTCTATGATCTAACCAGGTGAGCGGCGCCGTCAGACACAACGTCTGACCTAATGAAGGGTATCTTTGAATACTCTCCATCTGGGCTTCTCAGCAAGATTTGGCCAGAAGGAACCTGGAGGACTTGTTAACAGTTTCCATTAGGGATGTCCTAGATTAAGCTGCATTCTTCCTCCATCCAGGGAAATGGGTATAGTAAGTACTCTGTTTCACAAACCACCAAATGGAGTGGAGAGGAAGTAAGGGGTCTCACCTCCCACCCCAGTGAACCCCGGTCAAAATAAACCATAAAACCGTGGTTAACACAGCCCAGTCACCTTAAGTTCAAACCTCTCCCACAAAACACTTTTCTCCTCTGTTCCTTTTATCACTCTCATTTGAGGTTCTGATCATAAATTTCACCATTGCATTGGAAAATTACAGAGCTAGAGAAAAACCTAAAGAATAAATACCTTTCCCTGTAAGTACTGTCTGAACATATTTCTTTTAATTTTTTTATTTTAGTAATTATTCTACACATTAAAATAACTTCCTATATATAGGTTCCCCATTTCTCAGGTATATGTCAACACACCCTGCCCTCCACCCAGTCACCAAGTGTCCTTCCCCAGTGTCCAGTGGGCTCTGCCACCATTTGCCCCCTCCCATCCCATTCCCTATTGGTGACCTCAGTTCTGTTGCAAATGTTCAAGGGTTGGTTTCGTTTCATCTATTCCTTTGTTTTGTCTGTTCACATTCCACCTATGAGTGAGGTCATCTGGTATCTTTCTTCTTTTGACTTAGTTAGCATAATCCCCTCTAGTTCCACCCATGAATGTCTGAACATATTTTTATGTCCTGTCTAATTTGGGGGTTTTCTGAAAGGAAAGGTGCAGGCAGGCAGGAAGAGAGAGGGGGAGGAAGCACTTTATTTTGTTCATCATAGCTGTCACGTCCCCACCCCCACCCCACCCGTCCTGGGACATGAACCCTGGTCCTGGGGATGTACGTGGACTGCACCAGCTGAAGGCTGCAGACTCATCCACTGGGCCATCAGGATGTGCCTCCTGTCCAGTTTGTTCCTCGTGAAAAGCTTGTGACAAAATGAACGTTTTTAATAATAGTTCTCGCAATAGTTTGTCTCCTATTAAGGAGAAGAAGCCGAAGCCTGGCGAGATGAGGGGAAGTTCAGTGCAGGAAGGACCCAGAGCCAGGACTCAGGCCTCCGGGCTCAGCGTTCACTGGGTCACAGTTGCTGACCGTCCCAGCAGAGGCAAGGACACTCTCGCCCCCCCAGTGCGTCCGTGGGAGTGAGCTCACTGTCAGCTTTGTGTGGCGCAGACTGTCGGCCTCGCGGCCGTCTCCCTAGAGCACCGAGATGGTCAGGACTGAAGCTGTTGTCCCCACATTGTCTCCTGCACCCTGGGGGCACGGGCACATGGGCGGGGGAGCGCCCCTGCCACGCCTCCCTGACCCAGCAACTGCACGTCTTTTTCAGATCTCAGCCTGCTGCCGGAATGGCCCTCTCCGCGGACTCGGCTTGGCACCGCTGGCAGTGGCGAGTCCCGCGGGACGGCCCCCCGCCCCCGTCAGAAGCCACCCCGCTGCTGTCCCCGGAGACGGGGAAGCGGAGCCACAGCCTGACACAGAAGCGGGTGGTCGTCCCCAACAACCGCCTCCACCACCAAGACTGGGAGGCGGGCTCCAGGCGATACGCCGACAACAGCGTCTGCACCGCCAAGTACACGCTTCTGACCTTCCTGCCCCAGAATCTCTTTGAGCAGTTTCACAGGTGGGCAGCGGCGGCCACACCAGCCGAGTGTCTGCCCTCCGACCGGCACGGGGGTGCCGCGCCCCAGGCCTCCCGTTAGCATCCAGATGCAGGTGCCTGAGAAGACGTGCCCACTGTGCGTGCGCGTGTGCGTTCACTCGATAAAGAACAGATTCTGCTGTTTCAGGTTATGTGTGGATGTGTCTGGTGCTAAAGACACATGAAGGAGAGAAGGAGGGATGAGAGAGAGAATGTATGTCCTGAAGGTATTGTCTAGTGAAAAGCAGTCATTACTTTTTAAAATTCCATAAACTGATGTAAAATTATCACATAGACACTTCCAGTGAAAAGCGTATGGTGCAGTGAGGGTGAATACTAGGGACATTTCTAGTTCAGAGGTCTCAGGAAAGCTTTCCCGAGGAAGCAGCAATGTCACTAACTGCAGGAGGAGAACACGCTAACCGGGCCAGCGTCCGCGAGTCAGGAGGAAGCCAGGAGAAGGTCCCCGCAGGAAGGCCTTCCTGTGCAGTTTGCCTGATGCACTTGGAAGCAGGCCATTCTGTTGATGGTGATGCACGCACATTCAGAGATCAAATTCAAAGATCAAACAGAGCAAAATACCAGCGTATTCAGTGTTCTGAATTGTGTTCTTACAAGCTTATAAGCTACAATTTATTGAGCAAGTACTGTTCCCAGACCCCCCGCCCCGGTATGAACCTAACATTATCTCGTGGCTCATTTATAAGAGCCCTTTAAAGTAGGTCACTCACTTAACCTTCAGGGAACCAGCGTCATTAACGCCATTTTATATAAGATGGTCACGCAGCTCAGAACAGTCAGAACCGAGGTCGAATCCAGACAGACTTGGCTTCAAAGGCTTTCCCAAGGCTTTTTTCAAGGTGACGTGGAAAGGGGTGTGGTTTTCGTTGGGAAGAAAGACTTTCCTTCCGCATGGTTTCGCTCACACCTGCTTCCCCGCTCCAGGTGGGCGAACCTCTACTTCCTGTTTCTGGTGATTCTGAACTGGGTGCCCTCGCTGGAAGTTTTCCACAGGGAGATCACCATGCTCCCGCTGGCCATCGTCCTGTTCATCATCATGGTCAAGGACGGCCTGGAGGACGTCCGGAGACACTGCTTTGATAGAGAGATCAACTGCGCCAGCGTCCGAGTGTACGAAAGGTAGGCGAAGTCGCTTCCATTTGTTTCCTTGCAAATCGGTTCTGCAAACTCACCAGCCTCGTCAAAGGCTTGCTCTCTCTTCTCACGTTATATTTTAAGTTCATTTCGCTCAGTGATTCTCCACCAGGTCAGGTGTGCCCACCGCCCCCCACCCACCCCCCCACCATCTCACGGGGTAGCAGGGGGCGGGGTGGGTGGGGACATTTGGCAATGACTGGAAATGTGTTCGGTTGCCAGCTAGAAAGAATTCTACTGGCGTCTCACGGACAAAGGTCCATGATGACCTTACAGTATACAGGACGGCCCCCTCAACAAAGACTTGTGATTCCGCCCTAATGTCAGCCGTCCCAAGATTCAGAAACCTTCGTTTAATTGGCTACGCTCTGGTGTTAGGATGCACAAGGATGCTATGTTATTAAGAGCAGTGTTGAGGTGCTGCCTGGTGGAGTAGCGGTTTGGTCAGCCGCCTTCAGCTGGCAGTCTGTGTCCGTCCCAGGATCCCAGTTCGCATCCCAAGGCCAGGGGAAACAACCAGATTTACAAGTAAATAAAGTGCTGCTTCTTCCTCTCCCTTCCTGCCTGACTCAGCTCACCTCATTTCTGCCTGCCCCTTTCCTTTAAAAACAAAACCTGAAAAAGGAGACTTGCAAGCTCCAGAATTAAATTCTAGAATTGACTGGGTCATCTCTGAAGAAGAGGGCAGGAGACGGAAGCTCTTTAGAGGGCGGTGAGCACAGTCTTCAAACCAGGAAGTGTTTGCCATTTTTAAAGCACCCAGGCCCTTAGCTAAAAGAACGGTGCTTGGATAACATAACCAGGGAGGTTTTAGGACCCAGAGTTGGTACACCTGCTCTTGGCTGCCCAGGTGAGAGAGGAAAGGAAGATACTTCTGGGTGACGTCTGCTTTCCAGCAGGTGGAGTCTCCGTGAGTAGAAGGAAGTACCTGGCGAGTGCGCACCTGTTCTGTGTGTGGATGTGAGTATGTGTCCACTGACTTTTTATTTCTAATTTCCCTTGGATTAAAGAGGGGCCTTTTCAGGAAGAGAGAAAGAAGAAAATGCCAGGGACACCACTCTGGCAGCTGAGCATGGGAAGGGATCCGACCAAGACTCTTTTTCCGAAGAGCTCTCGTGTCCAGCTCTGAGAATCAGAGAGAAGACCCAGCAGACATGAGAAAGGACGGGACAGCAAAGCAGAAGAGGAAAGACGACACGAGGCGCGTCGTGGTCTCCAGCCTGCCCTTTGAAGGCTGGGCCCGCTGTCAGAACCCCAGCAGACATTATCATGGGAACCGGATCAAGACCAGCAAGTACACTCTGCTGTCCTTTGTGCCCAAGAACCTCTTCGAGCAGCTCCACCGCTTTGCCAACTTCTACTTCGTGGGCATCGTGGCTCTGAATTTTGTCCCCGTGGTCAACGCTTTCCAGCCCGAGGTGGCCACCGTGCCACTGTGCGTGATCCTGGCCATCACCGCCGTCAAGGACGCCTGCGAAGACTTCCGGAGGTTCAAGTCCGACAGAGTGATCAACAGCCGGGAGTGCTTTGTCTACAGCAGGTGACGCGGGGCGCTGGCGGCCAGGCTTGCGGCGACGAGGAGCGCGCTGTCTGTTACGTTCCGGGGTGCTCCCTGTTCGGGGGCAGAGTCCCATCTCTGCAGTCGGCCTGGTCAAGCCTGGCGAAGGCTGCGGGGACCCTGGGGCGGGGGCAGTTTGTGCCGGGCTTCGGGGGAGCGTAGAGCCTTATCGCAGGAGAAGCAGTCCTGGGGACACCGTCATTTATTCACTATGTGACCTTAGGCGTGTCGCCTAGCCTTTCAGCTTTGTCATTGGTAAATGGGGTCACTTTCTAGGTGATCAGCAGTATGATTCTTGGGACAAGCTAAGGTTACACCTAACCGCTGACAAATATTTCCTACACAAGCCACATTTGCTTTATCCTCAGAACGCGAAGCTCACGTTAGCTCCAGGTTCTGGCGTTTCTGATGTCGCAACCCGAGCAGAAACCGCATGTCCCCTGCCTGCCTTGCGGCGCTAGGCGATGCTCCTTTATACCCGCTGTGGGTATGACAACCAGACAGGGTTGTGGGGAAGGGGCGTGTTCTCGTCTCGAAGGGCAGAAGCTAGGGTTCTCTTGGGTCTCGATGCCGTGAGAGCTGGTGTGGCCCAGCAAGAAGCGAGGGTGTGGAGTCGGACACAGGAGAGACCCTGCTGCCTGCGCGGTTTCTGGGCTGGGACACCTAGCAGGTGACGCTCGACTTCCTGCCGCAGAAGAAAACTGTCCGTGTCTCTCAGACAGCATCCTCCCTCTGACTGTTCCCTCTGACGTGATGGGTCCAGCTCAGCAGAAGTTCACGGTTGCTCTGACCCTTCTCGGAATAAAGGGACTGACTCTAGGGTGCGCCCTGTCGTCATGTTGGACCCCCATTCCCCTGAGGGGGGCTGCACCTCCAGGAACGTGGAGCTGGCTGTCAGGGTTTAGGAACCCAACTCCACTTGGAAAGTTGCAGCCGGGGTGGCCTCTCAGGGAATCTCCTCCCGCAGCGGGGACTCGCTGTCTCTGGAGCTTGTCTAAGAAACGCCCGGTCCTCTCCCCGGGCGGTGAGCTTCCAGCTTCTGCTGTGAGGATCGCAATGGCGAGACTGACGCAGAACAACTGAAGCATGTGTTTTCCTTCTTTCAGTCAGATATAATAGTCTTGAATATCATGAGTACTCTGGGTACCGAAAGTTGAGTTTCAGTTGCTGCTCACCTTTGAAGAGGAAGCTATGAAGAGAGGAGAGAGTCCTTGGGGTAGCGGTTCCCTGGAAGAGATTGTTTTCGTGTTATCATCCCATGTCCTTTTGTGTCCTACCTGTCTCCTTTGTTGCAGTGGTGATTAGGAATATAGGTACTCGAGGAAGAATGTGTGGGACAGTGACGGTGATTAGCTGGAACCGGTTCTCCCTGCCTTATCAGAAATCCTCTGTCCTCACTGTTCTGGAATAATGGGCCTGTTCGTGGGGACAAGCTCAGCCTGACTTGTGCTGGGCGCTGATCTGACACAGACCAGGCTGGTGCTCTGGTCTCTAAATAGCTTTCAGGGATCAGCAGAATATAGTCCTAGAAAGTGAGACAGTTGTCAACAGGCTTACTAGCAGAGGACATATAAGGCATTTTTATGTCTTATGTTTTCTAAAGTCTAAGTGACAGACAGAGGATATCTGAAAAAGACATCACTGACCAAAATAATGTTCCAGGCCCTCCTGACCCATGACACATAAAGGGCTAGTAAAAGATACATAGAAAAGAAACTTCATCTTTGATTAGTCCAGTGTTGTTGCAGACTTGGAAACTTGGAAATATTTTTTGTCTTTTGACTTCACAACTTAGGAGATTCTGCTCTGTCCAGTATAGCAAAGTAATTCACTACAGGTGGTAAGCTGTAAGGTCAGTAGCTGCTAATCAGATCAGTTAATGAAATTGATTGAATGCAAAAAGGAAAAAAATATTACTGGTGTACTGATAAATGGCAACTGAAACTTGAAATCTGTTTTAGGAGGCAATAGGAAGTGGTGGGGACTGTGGCAAATTCAAAGGGGCATCTATTCATCTCAAGAGACAGACTGGCACTCAGCTATAGCTGGTTACCAGATTGCATTTTATTAGGGGAAGTGGGAATTCATATTTTTATTTCTAGTCATTTTAGTTCCTTATACTGCTTATCAGGATTTGTGTGTTAACTCGCTTCTTCCGTGCTCTTAAAGAACAGTCACCATCATGGCAGTTTTGCCTGTGACCCTGTATGTGCTGGACTCATGGGAAGTATGTCCAGTAATGACCTGAGTGTCAGGAAGCAGGTTAAATATTTTGTTAGGTGAAGTGGCTGCCACAGAACCTGGAGAAGGTAGCATCTTTTGTGCATCCTGATGACCAAGTACACAAAGTTTTCATTTAAGGCAGAGAGAAGCATTCATTGTTACCAGCCTCAGGCAACCATTAATCCTTGTGCAGAAAGAGCTGATTTTGTTATACTTCTTTGTATAATAAAAATAAGTCACGTTCAGGGGGTGCGGATGAGGAAACCCAAATAGGATATTTTGAATATTTTTTATAAAGTTATTATTTCATCATCATCAGAGCTATTTGTTATGACAAATTCTTTATGCTCAACAAAAGAATTATTTGTCATCACCTTTTTTCCCAGACTGGAATGTCTCCCCTTCTGGGTGGTCTCCCCTTAACAGGATTCGTGTTATCCGAACCATGAGTGTGTAAGAGAAGAGGCAGCGAGATGTTCTAAATTCTGCATCTAAAATCCTACAGATATGGATTCAACAGCTGTTCGGTTGTTGGAATCATCGAACACTATTATCTTAATACTATGGATAGTCAGAAGTCTGCCAAATGTAAGTGAAGAAGAGAAAGATAAGTAATAACATAGATGCAGGAAGGAAAATGACTTTCTTATTGGTATTAGTAACCTTCCATATCATTTATGATCTAAACATGATTTTTAAAAAACTAGATTGTGTACCTGCATCCTAGAAACATTGCCTTTCTTACACATTCCTCATTATTATTTCCCCTGAAAAGTACTTTCAGAGTGTATGAAGCCAGGTTAAATATCCATATTCGGTTTGGCTTCACTTTTTCTTTTTTTTAAAGGAAAGCTACAGACAGGAATGAAGGCCAATAGGCAGGCAGGAAAAAGGGGGGGGAAGAAACATTTTATTTTATTTTTCATCTTTAGTTGTTCACACTGGTTGTTTCCCCCAGACCCAGGACTCAAACTTAGGGGTACGTGACCTGCATCCCTCAGAGGCGATTGACCAAACCAGTGCTCCACCAGGACATACCACCTTAACTTTTAAAAATAAAAATTTCACCTGTCAAAAAATAATAATAATAATCTGAATTTTAAGAGTTGGTCATTGATGATTTTTCAAACATTTCAGACCTGTTTTATTTGATGCAAAGTTCTTATTTTGCTGGTGAGCCCCCTAATTGGCGTCTTTGTTCTCAGAATCAGAACTTTCTGTGAGAGAATTATTAGATTCTTCTGTTGAGGGTCATACCCAGTGAGAGGTCCTCCTTGGGCTGAGAAAGGTGGTAACCTTGAGGTGGGAATGTGGTTTGGGAGTCAGGAGGCCTTTATCTGAGGCCCTGATCTGGGAATAATTACTACTGATGATTTAGAAAATCACTTAAATTTCAAGATTTCAGTTTCCACTTTTGTAAGACTATAGCACACACTAGGTCTGGTGCTGAGAGATGCATTAGGGAAAAAGATAACCCAACACCAAATTCTAATGTCAGCGCTTAGGTGTCCTTTTCAGAGACAACCCTCTGAGGCATCTCTACCCTCAGGCAGACTTGCCTCATGGAAATGAAATGGCTGCAGAAGCTCCAGCCCTCACATCTACATATGATAACCCACAAAAGGAGAAAGAAAGGCCCTTCTGGAAACATTCTTGGAGAGTCCAGGAAGCTTGCTCCTCAGGACACTAACTCCCAGGCCTTCCTCACATCTCTGTGACCCCAGTGATTCCTATACCCCTCCTTGAACCAGTTCATGTGGATAGGAGATGGGGTTATGTTCATTAGCTTATTCCTGAGCCACAGAGCCCGGTGTGAAGTCAGTGTTCCTGAAAGCATATGAGCTACCCAGAGAGGTTCTAACCAAAATGGAAAAAATAAATAAATGAGGGTTTCCAAGAGAATGGGCAATAATGTTGAGAGGACACTCATCTCCTTTCCTGGGGGTATCTTCAACACTGTCCCCTTAAAAAAGTTTGAACCTAGACTGTAAAAATTGCTTTCTACATATTATCAGGAGCACGCACCCTTTGGGACATTCTGTACAAACAGATCCTTAAAAGTTCTTCCAACTGTGAAGTGGATTGATTCTTTAAGTAGAATAAGAAACTCGGAAATATCAGATGAGTGTTTGTTATTTTTGTAACTGATGGTACTGAAGGTCCTTTCACCAAATATTCGTGATACATGACAGGGTGTCAGGCAAAGAACACCACATCCGAGAGAACAATTTTTCAGAGAGGTAACATAAAAGCTTCAGTCTCAAGTACTAGCTTATCCATTTTGTTTCAAATTCACACATTTGAGTAACTGTCTCCCCCCACACACACTTTTTCATGAAACTGAATACTTAAGGCCCTTTGAATTTCATTCCATCTAATTCCATGCATTATCCAGCCTAGACCTGTCTATAATAGTGTGAGAGAATCCTTTTGCAAACAGCAGAAGCCTTGTTAACAGAATTACAATCCCGTTAGAGCATTTTCTTTTAATATAGCAACTGTGTGTGTGGTCTAAAGGTGACCCATTAATCAGATTTACGGAATGACTTCAAGGAGAGATTAGCTCCAGAATTGTATTAGCTTAGTTTCTCCCAGGGCTCACTTTAATGAATCCAGGAGCCATCCCCAGCAAGAGATTTGTATTTTTCCATCCAGCTTGGTAAAGGTATATTTGTATTCTGAGAGCAGGCAGCAGGAAGCAGGCGTGTGAATCAGGAGAATCCAGGAAGGTTCTTGCGGGGGGTTGATTGTAAGGAAGGCCTCTGGGCCTTGCAGAGGGTTCACAGCCTGCTCGTGTATTTGTCTGTTTAGCAATGATTAACCCAGAGCCTGAGTATCTGCTTCATGGCCTGTGTCCCCTCAGGGCACTGTGAGTCTAGCGTTGCAGGAAACTGATAAACAGCTCCAGCATCCTGACCCGTGGGCACTGATTGGCAGCCCGTGTAGGATGGGACAGTCAGGCAGGGGACACAGAGACTCACCTATCTGCTCACCCAAAGCATTTCAGGAGGGCATTGAACAGTGGGCTGCATCTAACCAGGCAGATGGGATGCCGTCCAACTCCCAGTCTTTTCGTGTGTCCACTCAGGTTGTCTGCCTGGCTGCTGCTGGTGCCCAGCCAGCCAGGATCAAATCTCAGGCATGAAGAAAACTGCTCCAGTTGTCCCTCAAATTCTGCCCTTTGACCAGGACTCTAGCCTTCTTGTTTCTGTAGGTCAGGTGGTGCTGTAACATAAAAAGAATGCAAATGCTCCCAGGGAGAGGCCAGGCTCCTGGCTGCCCAGAGCTCTGGGGGAGGACACGCCTGCAGCCGGGCCATGGCTGTCCACAGTCTTCCCCACCAGAACCCCCTGCGGAAAACCTGAGAGCGAGGGAACCGGGGTCCCGGTCCTGGGTCCACCAGTAAGTGGCTGCAGACCGGAAGGAAGCCCCTTACCCAGCCAGGGCCCATCTGTCTCATCTGTAGTAGACGTCATCACTCCATGGAATCATTTGAGAAAAGATGGACAGGTGACACCAGAGGCTATGGCCGCAGAAAGGCCTCTCACCTGTGACATTGTAAAGGTGGCACCTTACTGGCTTCAAGGGCAGTGGCATCAGATCTGCTGCGTACTGAGCGTGTGGCCCAAGGTAGTTACTGCTCCCTGGGGTTT
Source organism: Solenodon paradoxus (assembly GCA_004363575.1). Lineage (NCBI taxonomy): Eukaryota > Metazoa > Chordata > Mammalia > Eulipotyphla > Solenodontidae > Solenodon > Solenodon paradoxus. The sequence goes on along the minus strand of RJWH01006103.1, from coordinate 4,419 downwards.
CCATTCGCCATCTGTGGAGACAAACCAGCGCCTCTCCCCAGGCCAGGCAGATTGCACGTGCTGATCTTCGCAATCTGTCTTGTTAGCTGTGCCTGGCCCCTAGGTAGCACAAAATAATTTGTTTCTAATTCCAGTCACTTCCACCGCATTGTTTTCAATGCCAGACCCTGCCCGGAAACGTCATCTTTCTTGCTCCCTCGTCCATTTCTACAAGGAAGGGATTGCTCGTTTTATGGGTCAAAGTCAAGGGCATTCACTGAGCCACGCTTGCTAGTGGGCAGGATTATAAGATTTTAAAAGAAAAAAAAAAAAAAAAAAAGCTATGCTCTTCTCTCTCCCCTCTCTTGTCTGTGGCAGAATTTGAAATGTGAATTTTGGGGACCCCTCTGGAGCTGGGCCTCTCCTCACCCCCTTTCCACAGCACATCGGAGCGCACCCATGGTGACATCCGGGCTCAGGTGAGGGATGGAGGTAGCTGAGTCAAGCCCAGAGTCAAAGCCACGTCCTCCAGCCCGACTTCCAACATAGAATGTGCCATAGAACAGCGTACTCATGAGGCTCTTAATAAAACAGCCATTGGGTCCCCTTTCATCCATTCTTTCCTTCAAACAATAGCTCTCTGGGAAACTCAGAGGACATGAGAGGATTGACAGGCCAGAATCCAGGCTTTGCCTGGGCCACTGAAACATCAGAATATAGCTACAACCCACCTGCGCCCCAAAGCTACCCCCCTGCACTGTTCAGTGAGAGATGCAGGTCAAATGCGTAGTAACATGCCTGGCATTCAGTTGCACACTGAAATTGTTAGCTGAAAGATTGCTGAGGACGGCTCTGTGACTTGAGCCTGGGGGTCACTCCATGCTTGGTCCAAGGGCAGACAGACAGACTAGCGGCTGGAGTTTGGAACCACATGAGAAAAGGCCATGAATATGTCAGCATGCGCTAATATCGTAGCAAAACGGCCCTGGAGAAAGAATCCCAAAAATGCAGGCAGCAGAGAAGCATCTAGTCTCATGTGAAGCGTGACTGCAAAGTGGCCCCGGCTGGAGTTGAAGACCAGCGGACCTCAGCTGGCCTGCAGATCTTCGCTCTGCGTTAGGCACCTGCAAATCAGACTCTGAAGCACCAGGTTTGCAGGGGCCTCCTGCTCCCCTTGTTTCGCCCACTGCTCACGGAGGCCAGGTCAGCCTTCCACAGGACAGAATGCATTTGGTCTTCCCCAGACACAGCAGGTGGAAGTCACAGCAAGTCCAGTATCTCTGAAGGTCTGCACACGTGCTGACAGGTGGAAACAGGCCTGTTTCCGGTGAGGGTTTCGAGTCTGACTCGCCACGGAGGCGCTCGTGCTTGCCAAGGGCGAGGCTCCCGTTCCCAGCCCAGCCTCCTTCAGGTTTCTGGCAGCTGCTTCTGAAGCCCATCGGACAGGTCCCTCAGACCTGAGCCGAGAGGCCACCTGGAGCCGTGTGAGACCCACGCCTACGTCCCGCTAGACACGGCAGAAGCGCCGTGGTCAAGGGTCCACGTCCACGGCTTCAGCGACCCCGAGGTCCAAAAACAGGGAAAAGCAGAGTCTGAGAGAGGCAACAGTCCTCACGTAGATTTATTACAGTATGATGTGATTATTGTTCTGTTTTATTGCTGGTCGTCGTTTTAATCTCACTGTGTCTGATTCGTCAACCAAACCATATCGTTAGTGTGTATGCGGAGACGGTAGTAACAACAACAGTAGTTGTTCCACAGTAGACGGCCAGACAGTGACATGGCTGCAGCTGTTGGGTTCGTGCATATGAACATGATAGGTGATATCTGTATTATATTCCACTGACTTTACATTATAAAGTGTGTGTATATATATACTTTATGTTATAAAATATTATATTCACATTATATTCCATTGACGTCACATTATAGCCATTTATATTCTATTTCATTTCTAATATATTCCATTTCTGTGACACCATATTCATTATATTTTGTCATGTGATGTTCCTTTCTGTTAGATCACATCGTATTTATGCAGTATTATTCCATGCCGCACCATACACGTTACTGGAAGTCTCTACCAATGAACACATAACAAAAAAGTGAATAGATGTTAAAGTGGCTGAAGGTTAGGAGACTCGTCCCTTCTTGCCTCATTCAAGGCGAATCTGCAAGGATGCAATTACTAAGTGTTTACTGAATGCTGCCCAGTACTCGACTGCATACCAGGCCCCGTGCAGGTGCAGAGGTACAGACGCATGGTCACCCAGCTCTCGGCAAGCTGGCTACAGAGTTGAAAGTGGGGGCCGCAGTGTGGGGAGGCGGAGCGCCCCGCCAACCAGGGTGCAGGACTGGAGCAGAGAGGAAGCGCTGGGCACAGGGGCCAGAGGCAGGACCTTCGTGCCCACAGGCAGCTTTTGTACCTGTGGCCATGGCCTCGCCCAGGTGCACCCGTGAGCACAGCCCTGAGCTGTGTTTCATGACCTCCTCTGCCTGGTCCCATGCCCAGGTCTGCTGCCGCGTGCGGCGGGGAGGAAACAGAGGCCGGGCAGTGCTGTGCCTGCACCCGGGGCTTGGACATCCTGTGTATAAAGGAGGAGGACACTACACTGTACAAGCGTGACCTCCGAGCCAGGGCTCATCACCTCCAGTTAACAGCATGGTTCCCTCCATCCAGATGCCGCAGTGACAGTGACACCCAGCCCCAAGCTGCTGACATGGGACTTGGTCCTCCCGCCCTGCCCCCAGGCCTGCAGTCTCCCTGTGTCCCCAGCTGTCCCCGCCATGCCAGGGTGCAGGTCTCCTCAGTCCCGCACCCCAGACGGGCTGTGACTTCGCATTCTCCTGACGTGGTTTTTCCCAGAGGAGTCTGCTCATTTGGATGACGGCCAGCTCATCAGTGGTTGCACGGATAGAGCCTTCGATGGCGTGTCTGAACCTCACCTCCCTACCCGAGGGCGTCTAAGTATTCTCCTGTGTTGGCATCCAAAGGTTTTGTCGTTTTGCATTTTCATTTAGGACTGTGGTCCATTTTAAGCTCATCTTTGAAGGGTGCAGGACTGTGTCCATAGTCATTGCTCCACGTGATGCCCAGTTGCCCCAGGACCATTTATGGAAGAGACTCTTTGCTGCATTGTTTTCCCCTTGCTCTTTTGTCAAAGGTCAGTTACTGTATCGATGAGGGTCTTTTATGGACTCCGCTCTGTGCCGTGGACCTCAGTCTGATCGCTGGCAGCGGCGCGGCCTTGGCCACTGAAGTTCCCATCGGTCTCGACGTCGGGGTGTTGGGTCTCTCACTCGGCTCTGAGCCCCAAGTGGGGTACTGGCTGCTCTGAGGGATTTTGCCTCCACTCACAAAACTTCCAGGAAAGAACTTGCTGGGCCTCTTATTTCTGGGACTTCAGAGATCTGAGCCCTAAGGATTCGATCTGCTGCGTTTGGGTCCCCCTTTTCTGGCCTGGGGACAAGGTTTAAATATTCCGCGTTTTTCATGTTCATACTGTGTGCTGGGCCCGAGCCGTGATGTGTAATCATGGGCATAACCTGTGCCGAGAGCATGAAGACGACGACGGGGCTGACAGTAGTGATCGGCCCTCATCATAGCACGTCATTGTCATCGTCATCATCATGATGTCATCACTGCCATCATCGTCATCATCTTGATCATCATATCATCGTCATTCTCACTGACATCATCATCTTAATTATAGCCATTATCGTCTTCATCATCATGATTGTCACTGTCGTCACTCTCTGCCCGCCCCCTGCTCCCCCAGAGCACCCAGATGGTCTCAAGCCTCTCGCTGTTCATTTACCTCTTCGTCAGCCCCAGCTCCTCTGGGAAAGCCGTCTAGCACCACGTCACCCCCTCTGTCCTCCAGGCCAGTCTGCCAGATGGAGTGTCGTCCCAAGCCACGTGGATTTGCGGTTTGCTCAGCAGTGGTGAGCACCCCTAGCGCAGAAACTGCGGGCCCTTCCCAGTGTGGACTCGCCCAGCAGGAAGACGAGCAGAGTGTGGACGCGTCTGCAGGGGCAGCTGCTCCGAGCGGTCGCGGGGCAGCGATTTTCTCAGGCCGCTCAGCCAGCGCCCACCGAGTCGCACGTCCCTTCATGCAGGAGCACGCCGCCTGGCCGCCTCGGCACCGTCACCCCTGCAGCTGGCCCTCGGCTGTGCTCTGCTGTCGTCTCCACAGACACGCTCTAAACAGCTGCGACAACAGAGTGGACCCCCGAGGACCAGGGCACCAGCACCAAGTGGCCCGGCGCGAGGGGCATGTCCCTGATAGCTCGTTCTGTCAGTAAAAGTCCTCTACAACTTGACTCTGATTCCATAACACAGCTATATGTGACGGAATTATCTTCAAATTATGCGCCCAGATGAATGACTAAGCCATAGACAGACAGACACACACACGCACACACACACACACCCACCCC
>RJWH01006102.1:0-61089 GCA_004363575.1 Solenodon paradoxus | reverse complement strand
AAACCCTGAAAATAACAGGTGTTGGAGGGGGTGTGGAGAAAAAGGAATTCTGCTACATTATTGGTGGGAGTGTAAATTGGTGAAACCTCTTTGGAAAACAATATGGAGATTCCTCAAAAAAATGCAGCTCTACCATTCGATCCAGCAATTCCACTCTTGGGCATATACCCAAAGGACACAAAATCTCTAATCAGAAAAAATATCTGCATTCATATTAGTCAAGACATAGAAACAACCTAAATGTACAACAAGAGATGACTGGATAAAGAAACTATGGTATATCTACTCAATGGAATTGAAAGCTATTAATGAAATTGTAACCTTTGCAACAATCTGGATAGAATTGGAAGGGAACATATTAAGTGAAATAATCAGAAAGCAAAATAGAAATACAGGATGACTTCACTCATGTGGAATAATGAAATGAAATAAATAGATAAATCCCAGCAAAAACTTTCAGGCACAAGATGATGACTGCCAGGGGAGTTGGTGGGGAGGGATGGAAAGAAGGGATAATGTGGTGGTAAAGGACACTGTAATTCCGGTGGAGTGTGGAGTGTGAAATATAGATTGAGATACAATGTGAATACTCAAAAATGAATATAGCACTATGAAAAAAAATATTTAATAAATATCAATTATCAAAAGCAAAATAGTTGATATATTTTTCTTATATTTTAGTAATCATCTTTATATTCAAAATTAATGAAAACTCAATGGGAAATTAAAGGGATTTTAATTTTATTTTATATTTGAATAATCAAAGAAATTTCACAATGCATAATACCCTCTATGGTCAGAATTTATCATATCATCAGATGGTTACAAATTTGTATTTTTACATATATTTTCTATTAAGATTCAAAAACTATGTTCAGCATTATGATATTTTAATATTTTCTAATGTTAACTGCCCCTATATTTTAATTATTGAATAAAAATATATAGAATAATATCTGTATGGTGCTCCCTGTGGTTTATTGATTAATTCCACCAGATACAGTCTACATACAGCCCAAGGACCCGGGTTTGTGACCCACAACCCAGGGGAACAACCAAGATGAACAACTAAATAAAATAAATAAAATGTTCCTCCTGACTGCCTGCCTTCTCACCTTCATTCCTACCTGAACCTTTCCTTTAAAAAAATCTGCAAAACTAGTCAGGTTTTTTGTACTCTATATACTTTTGCAATAACTACCTACTTATCAGTAATCATTATAAATTCTTTTCTAAATCACCCTTCAACTTAGTAGACGTTTTGTGCACTATAGGTAAGCTCTGAGCAGCATGGCCTAATAAGTATTTTATTCTAATACCAACATCCTTTGAATTGCTCACAGTTTAATATGAGAGAATATGAAATTAATGTGTATAGTGAATGTACACTAGTGTGAAGATAACTTCATTTTTGAAGGTGGGTATAAATCTCTTAAGCAATGGAATGAACAAAAGATTTATATGTTCACTGTGGTATGGCTCACAACATTTTGACCCAATTAAACTTTGCTCCCAGTGTTAATCCCTTTGTAAAACATAAGGTAACAAAAAATAGTCTGTTTTTGTGTGTTGTTCAAAGGGCTTCAGAACAGAACTCAAAATTCTGGTACACTTATTTCCATTTTTCTATAGATCTGTGTTGTGGAGAAGTACCACCTCGGGATCATTGAAAAATAGCACAACTATGAAACAACAGTTTGCATCTTATCAAGAATATGGGATTTTATATGAATTTGTCTCTAACAAATGTTTGCTACATAAACATTTTTACGTGAGGGCTAGGCAGGGTCATGAAAAGAAAACAGCTGTGCTATGAACTTCTTAATCTAAACCACTGGAAAAATACAGATGCATTTAGACTTTGAGCAACTCAACTCACAAGTTTTTATAGCTTAATACTTGGGCAATCTAGAGCATGAAAAACTGGAGACCCTCATGAAAGTTTTGCTTTTTATCATGTAAGTTTTTCAACCAGAATGAGTCTATTTATGCTGTTCCATAATTTTATTTTTAATTCCTCACCCTACCTCACCTCAATCAATCTTGAATTATCCAATCAGCAAAATAAGTATGCTAAGACATTAACAGAATGGCAGCATCCAAAAATTTTATGAAAAGAATGTGGTATTTGCTATATGTGTCCTCTCTCCCCGCACCAAGCATTAAAGTAGAATTGGCAAAGTTACAACTTAGATAGAATTCCTTTTTTCAATATTAACATTGTTTTCTTTTACTTATTTATGAGCAAGGAGCACTATACCCATATTTGATTAAGGGTTGTAACTGCTGCCTTCTTTTTAATGCTTTATTATAAATCTTTCTATATGTATACCAACATAGAATAGTATAATGAATCCCATATATCTATCATTCATCATTAACTATATATATCTATTATTATTTAATCTACATTTCCATCCCCTATCATTCCTCACCTGCCATTATTCTGAAGCAAATCTTAGATAGCATATCATTATATTTGTAAGTATTTAACTATACATCACTAATTGAGCTTTTGGAAAACTTCAAATATTCAGAAAAGTTATAAAAAATAGCATAATGTATGATACTTATTTACCAAGATTTTCAGCTACTAATATTTTGCCAATTTCACTCTATCTTTTTCAATATGGTATATAAATGTATGTGCAAGCATAATCCAATTAATTTTTCCTGAATCCTGTAAGAATAAGTTTAATTTGCAGATATGACATTTCACCCTGAAATATTTCAATATATATTGCTTTAGAATAATGATACTTTCCTACATAACCATATTACAAAGATCAAATATAGACTATGTAGCATTGATATAACAACATTGCTTAATACATAGTTCACATTCAGATTTCATCAAAGGCTCCAATAATGCCATTTATAGTAATTTTTACATTTGGGATTCAATTAAAAGTTGCATTTAGTAATCATGTCTTTTCAATTTCCTTCAGTCTGAAAAAATTCCTTGATCTTTTTTCCTGATATTAACATTTTTTAAAGTATAGATAGATAGTTCTATGGAATGTTCCTCAATCATCTGAATATAGCCCTGACATCAACCATTTCAAACCCTACTCTCTAGGTCTTTGATGTTTTTATTGTTCATATCTATTGATTTAACTTTGATTTACAAAATAATATAAGCCCATGCATGCAGGTTCCCCAAATATATGATAACACACCACACCCACCACCAAATTACCAAAAGTCCTCCACCCTGTCGACTGGACTCTACCACCACTTTCTCCAACTCCCAAACTTCTTCCCTGCTGGTAACCTCAGTTCTATTATCAATGTCCAAGGACTGGTCTTTTGTTTTGTCTGTTTCTTTATTCCATATATGAGTGAGATCATGCAGTATTTATATTTCTTCTTCTGAGTTATTTCGCTTAGCATAATTCCCTCTAGTTCTATCCACATTGGATATGAATGGATTTCATCTTTCTTAAGGCTATGTAATATTCCATTGTGTGTATATATATATATATATATATATATATATCACATCTATATTCATTTGACAATAGATACTTAGGTAGTTTCCAATTCTTTGCTATTGTAAATAACGATGCAATAAACATTAGGGTGCATATAACTCCGAGAATTAAGTCTTTCTATGTAAATACTCAGAAGTGTGATGATGGGATCATGTGGAATTTCCATTCTCAAATTTTTGTGTAGTCTCCATATCACTTTCTATAAAGGTTACACCAATTTACACACTGACCAACAGTGTACAACATTTTTCTTTTCTCCACATCCTCACCAACATTTGTTATTTCCAGTATTTTGGATAATAGCCATTTTCACAGGTGTGAGGTAGTAGCTCATTGTTGTTTTGATTTGAATTTCCCTGATAACAAGCAAGGAAGAACAACTTTTCATATGCCTGTTGGTCACATGCATGTCTTCTTTGGTGAAATGTCTATTCAATTCTTCTGCTCACTTTTTACTGGACTGTTTGCTTTATTAATTATAAATATGTATTGGATATTAAGCCCTTCTCAGATGTATGATTTGCAAGAACTTCTCCCATTCAGTTGAATGTTTTTTCATTTTGGTGATAGTTTCTTTCACTGTGGAGCTTTTTAGTTCAAAGTAGTCCCATTTGCTTATTTTTATTTTTTATCCCTTGACACTGGATTTGACTCACCAAAGACCTCTCTAAAACTGATGTCCTGGAAGTATTGCCTATGTTTTCTTCTTAGTATTTTATGGTATCCAGTTTTACATCCAAGTCTCTAATTCATTTCGAACTAATTTTTGTGTATGCTTTTAGAGAGTGGTCTAAATTCATTCTTTTGCTTGTGGCTGTCTAGTTTACCCAGCACTATTTGTTGAAAAGACTTTCCTTTCTCAATTGTAAGCTCTTGGCTCCTCTGTCATAAATTAAGTGACCATATATGTATGAGTCTGTTTCTGGTGATTGAGATCTAGTCCACTGATCTGTGTCCCTCTTCTTATTCTAGTAGCATAGTTTTTATCACCATCACTTTATGCTATAGGTCAAGGTCTGGGAGTGTGAAACCTCCAGTTTTGGTCTTTTGTCTCATGTTTTCTTTGGTAACTTGGGGTTCTTTTGATTCTGTACAAATTAAAATATTTTGTTCTATCTCCTTGAAAACAGTCAATGGAATTTTGCTGGAGATTGCACTAAACCTGTATCCTGCTTTAGGTAAGATGACTATTTTAACCATGTTAAGTCACTCCAACCATGAGCACAGAATATCTTTCAATCTTTTTTTGTATATTCCTCTATTTCTTTTTAAAAAGCCTTATAGTTTTCACTGTACAGTTCTTTTTACCTCCTTTATTAAGATACGCATTTCTTTTTGTTCCTATTACAAATAGTATTGTTTTCTTTATTTCATTCTCTTCTAGTGTGTGTAGTGTTTTCATATAAAATTGAAACAGATTGCTGTGTATTAATTTTGAGGCCTGCCACTTTGCTTATTAATTCAAGTTGCTTTTTAATAGAATATTTAGGGTTTTCTAAATATAGAGTCATATCATCTACAAATAGTGATAGTTTTATTTGTTTTTTTCAATTGTATTCCTGTTATTTCTTCCTATTGCCTAATTGTCTTGGCTATTTGATTTATTTTGGGCTTGTCACTGCCATAAATACAGCTGCAAGTATCTTTATAATCTTTCTTTCTATTAAATCAAATGTGTTTGGATTTGTAGGGAAACGGAAGGGCAATGTGGAGAAGGAAATAGGAGTGGACAGTGTTACCCACAGGCTCAAAATCATTAAGATTCAAATGTGAACATTTTCATTAAAGTTTTTTCAATTGTTTCTTTCTGTTATTATTTTTAGAACTACTGTTGACAAATGCTCCAAGAAGAACATCTTAATAAGTAAGCGTGTTTATCTGATGAGATTTGGTGAGCAAGCTGAGATCAAGATCATTGCTATAATACACTAGTTTGCTTTCTACTTGCCTTAGTTCCTGAATTGGCCTCTTAAATCCATCCTCCCATTGTAGTCAGAGGAATCTATTTAAAAACACAACTCTAACAATGCCATTGCTTTGCTGAAAAATCAACAATATGATAAAGTTCAAGCTTCACAGCATGGCACAAAAAATGTTCCATGACATGGTATATCTTAACTATTACTCCAGCTTCTCATCTTTCTGAGTTTCCAAAAGAGGAATATACCTGTGTCCCTAGGTATGAAATAGTATGCCAGAGAAATCCATAAAGTGAAATTTTCTAGAGCTTTAACTTTATCCAATGTTAAGGAATTGTGACAGACTATACTTTCCAAAGATGACTGCCAGAGCATATCTGATTCCACACACTGTTCATAAATGTTAAAGCTGACAATCCTGCTACAAAGAAACAGGGTCTATGTTCTTGTATCTTGAAGGACATGATAGGTGGGAGAATACTTGTACCAGTGCCAATTATGGCATAAAAACACTTTAAGAACTGTCAGACCTAGAAAGTTGGTAAATCCAATCATGATTCTGGACCATGACTTATAAATATGAGATTCACATACCCCAGAGGATTTGCAAGGCCATCCACTTGGTTAGGAGGAAAAATATTAGAACTTGGAATTGTCTTTTAAAGTATCATTTTTATTCTTATACACATTTAACTTATATTTTATATGTCTAAAATATATTAAATTGCATCATCAAATATGGTAGCCATTAGTCACACAGGTTACTGAATAATTGAAAGGTGACTCGTCTGGATTAAGATTTTGAAAATTTTAAATATATACCAGATTTCAAAATATACACTAGATTTAAAAGACTTCATATAAAATAGGCAAACCATCTCATTGTAATTTTATATTGATATCATGTTCATTATTTTATGTACCTATTATTCAATTCATTTTTAATAAGAAATCTAGAAAGGATCGTGAGAATGAATTCTATGTGTGAGAGCAAACAGAGCAGAGGTAACTCTGGTGCTGAGGAACAGATTTGATTTTTGGCAGAATTTGCGAGTCTGCAATTCCTTGATCAACCTTATACTGCTCTGTAATCTCATATTTCTTTTTCTCTGTGTCAAGGATCTCACCTTCCTGGTGTCTGGGCTTCTGCAGCTTCTTATTTGGGGATTCTCGTACTACTGATAATCTGTTGTGGTGGAGGTGGGAATGACAGATTTCTGTTGTGCTCTACACAGAAGAACTCGAGTGAGAGACAAAGGTCCAGTCACAAGTAGTAAGTCACTGCCCAGTTACTTCAGGAAATCACCCTCTTGCCTCTGTCCTACCCAGTGAGGATGATCAGAATGGTCCCAGGAGTGATGGCTGCCCGCAGTTTCCTCACATGCTTTTGAGGCCCATTTTCAGTAGGTTCCTATCCAGGCATTTGTGAAATTCAACCTCTTTTGTACCACCATTCTTGTCATCACCAACTGATTTTGTGACAGTGGTAAAAAAATTCTTTTTCTCTTCAACACCAGATCTAGCTGCTGGAACCCACAGCAGATCGGGACAATCCTCCAATTGCTCTGATTAGGACAAGGTTTCAGTGGCAGTGGGGCTTCCCCTTCTTAGGCATTTTTACCCTTAGGGCTATTAGCCTTCCAACCTTGCCACCACCAGCAGTCTTCTTGAATTCAGCTTTCTTGTCTTTAGTAGCCAGTTTCTCATCTTGCAAGATGGGAAAGAGTTATCATGTTTAAATCAATATTTTTGACATATTGACTTAATAAAAGCATTATTTAAATTAATTTAGAACTAGAAAATTTTAAATTACATATGTGGCTCTCATTTGTGACTCACACTATATTTCAATTTGGTAATGCTGATATGTCTTATAGCAATATGATATGTATGTTTTACACTAATAAATTTGTATTGAGGAGGTATATGCTTACATGTTTTTGTGATGGGAGTGAGCAATTACAAATGTTTGAAAAAGATTGAGCTAGAAAGCCTGTTGTCAAATCCACTTAAAATAATATAGGGTACAAGGCACCAAAGAGAAAGCATCCATCTCCAGCCTTTCACAAGTCATCCAAAAATATTCATCAATCACCAAATTAATAGTTCCTTCCTAGGAAGGCCCAATCTGCACTGCTCTCTATAGTTTACTCACTGTTCTCTGATGGACACAAAGTTACTAGTATGGCTCTTTCTCACTAACCAGCTCCTTATCCAAGAGCTGCTTTCTCAGGTTGTCTCACTCAGGTCAGGAAAGACTATGTATTTGTAGAGCCCAAAGCAAAAAAAAAAAAATTGGGGAAACCTTGTTCAAAAACTATTAAGCCTTTAATAAAAGTGAAAACAGAGCATTAAACTAAGCATTGTGTCCTTCTGAGTCCTTGGCCCTGTGCAACTGCACAGGTCATATAACCATGAAGCTGACCCTGCCTTAGGACATGTACCTTCCTGGCTCCTCCAGGTGTTCTTAGTTCTTTCATACCCCTAGATAATTACTGTGAAGTGCTGAGAATTCCCCATCCTGATTTAGCAGGATGATTATAGGTCTTATAATTATAGTTCCTTAAGAAAAGGCTCTGCTCTTTCATTAAGCTGCTAAAACCGTATGTTTTCTTAAGTCTTCTCTTGAGTCTCTTGGACCATCTCTGGAAAGAACATTCCTGGCCACAGCAAAGAGGAAGTTTTTACACAAAAAGGATTTATCACATCCCCTTAGCATTCTCAATACTTATTTGATTAAATTTGAATGAGAATGGTTTTCATACTGAATAAGAGACAGTTTTGATGATAATTATTTCTTCACAAAAATAAGGCCTAAGTGACCTAATGAACTGTTCAAAGAAATGTGGAGGGCTGTCACTGTAACTACTTCATTAAAATATAACAAATACTAACGAATTTATGTGTCTTATTATCCTATGTGATTTTTGTCCAATTTAAAATATCATTATTATGCCAGAGAGCTGCTTAAGGATGATAAAAGGAAAGTGCTGATGTTTCTTCTGAACTTAAGATGTGAGTTTTTAATTATCAGAATACAAAGAATTGTTTTAATTAACTTTGTGCAAATGAATCAGAGCACTGATTTTCACTACAATAATAAATATTGATCATTTCTACTTATAAACTGATCTGAAAGAAAATGTCTTCTGAAATTAGAGGAAGTTGTTTACTGTGGGACAGAATAGCAGCTTGTACATGGGAATAAGCATGGATAACAGAGGTGTAAACACAGAAAGATGGAATAATTCAAAGATGGAATAAGAAGACACCATTTCATTGAACTGACAGCTGCCATAAATCTCATCCTAATTTCACTCAAATGACGAATGATTTTTTAGTTAGCTTATACCTTATACCACGCTTGCATTCATTTTAAACTTAATTGGGTACGGGATGAATAAAAAAATCAAGGTGAATAAGCATCACATCAAACTTGTAAACCAATAAAACATAGTCTAGGCAACTTTCATAAAGCTATCTTGTGTTCTTATAATAAAGCATTTATATAGTCAACATAATGTTTCTAATATTACATATAGTCCATTAGAATACTAAAAGAGGAGAACCTACTTTTATATTGATATATTACCAAGTAATCCAGTCAGTGATGAAATTTATTTGCATATGGTCAGCATCCTTCTATGCAGATATATAAAAAAATTAGTGGAAATATTTAATTATACTATAATGTAAACAGATCAGTAAATGTCCAAGTGAAGTGTGTTCTTCCTTTTACTAACTACTGATTAAGAGCAATATCTTTGTTTTACCTCTAAAATAAAACCATAATGTCTGTCTTGCTAACTTATCAGTGAATGAGATTCAAATGAAAGAAAGAAAATGAAAAAATTGAAACCTACAAATCACTTTGCAAACCATATAATATTTATAAATGTCTTATATCATCAGGACTGTTTTAGTTTTGGGGTTTATCTGGCGTCTCTTCTCAAGCAATTGCTTCTTATTTGTAGTTTAGGGATTTTTTCAGCCATGCTGCCTTCTGTCTTCCAACTGCTACCACTAGATAAACATGTATACTACTATGTCCAGCACAACACAAAGCAATTCAAATTTTGTGATGCTTCTTGATCAACATGACTGTTATTTACATAAAGCATTATAAATAAGAATCATCTGTATGTGTTGCCTAAGTAAACAATCCCACCTAGTTACTACAATTGAACATCCAAGTTAAGATGAGTTAGATGAAACAAAAATGGGTCTTATTAGGCTGAATTTTCTTTGGATGCATCACTCATTTCTCACATAGTGGTTGATTTCTCTGTGCCACATGGAAGTCAGCAGGTGAATGTGTTTAAGAAGGTCACTTTGTTCAAAGTAGGAAAAATAGCTGTTCTGTGATTTTCGTAGCAGTCAATCATATTTAGCCATATAAATGTGGATAGTGACAATGCCAATAATAAAACAAAATACTTCCTATTGGATAGCTAGGGGAAAAGATCTCCCAGGAGATCAATCCAGTGGCCATTCAGTTTTCAATCCAACAAATGGGACATTATGGCCTTATTTTAGTTAGAAGTTGTAAATGTGGTACATATGCTTTTGTGGGAAAATCTACTTATTGAAAGGTACTGTATCATGATAGGTTAGATATGGCTAAAGAGTCATAACATGAATATGATTCAATTATAACACACAAAGAATTGATACCTACTACTCATTAAGAATAGTACAGAACATGTACACAATATGGCCTCTAATTGTTTTCTAAATACTCAGTGACACTCTTAATTCTGATATTAATTTCCCATTCCAAAACACAGTTTCAAGAAAAGGCAAAGAACATGTTCCATCTTAGTACTTGGTTCATGTCATAAAAATCACAAACTGTCAAAATGGAAGAGAACATAATGATAAATTTATTTCATTACATATAATGATTAATAGAGTAAGTCAGAAGAGCAGAGAAGAGCCTAAATTTTGGTCTCTGCTATCCTAAAATACATGTTATTTTTATATGAATTAAGTTACTTTACTTGTTTTTGATGAAAAAAGCTATTGAATTGATTCCTTCTAAGATTTTTGTTAAATCAGACAGACTCTTGACTAAATTCTAAATTCTGACTTTTTCCAATGGTTTTTCTTTATCTTGTATACTAGCACAATTACAACAACAAAACGCTAAATAATAAAATACTTGATATCAGCCAAGTCTCATTCTGATCCTTTCTTTCTTCCCTGAAATTGTTCTAGGGTCCACGTCAGTATAGACACCCTAATATTATTATTATTATCTCTGGTGACTAATCCGAGAAGTAAAGAAGAAAGCACTGGTCAGAGAACAATGGGGACCCTGTAAGAGCACTAAGGCACTGTCTGTCCTGACAACTGAACTATCTTCCTGAGAAAAAGCAAACAAATGCTGCAGTTTCTCCTATGGTTAACCAGAGTTACCCGGGACATCAATTTAGATAGACTGTTTGGCTGTGTAGTTGTTACGAGTAATCTACTGGGGTTCATTGATTATTGTAAGCACCACAATATATCATAGGGTCTCTTTTGGTCCCTGTTTCTTGGCTCAGATATCATTTCTACCCTTGTTTGTTTCTTTTAGCAAGCATTTTTTTAACATCTTTTTATGTTCAAGGAATTGTGATGCTAAGGAAAACACTGGGGATAAATAAATCAGGTCCCATCTCCACCCATGAGAAGAAAAAAGATAATAACTGGTTGTGATAGTCTGAGGGAGATTTAAAAGGTAATATGATAATGCCTGAGTAACTTCATGAGGTGATTTAGGCTAAACAAATTGGTCAAGGAAAATCTTTATGTGACAGTAATATTTGAGCGAATCCCCAAAAGGGTAAGAAGTTAATGTGGCTGGTTTGTAGTGAGCACAAGATTATAGCATGAGATAGAAATAGGAGATACAGGAAAATCTGGTCATTTTAAGTCGTTAAAAGTAATGGAAAAGTTCTTATAAGTCATGGAAAAAGGTTTTGATTTCATTAATGTCGTAGAAAACTAGTGAAGGATTCTGGAGGGATTAACAGTTTTTATCATCTCAAAATACAAAAGTGGAAGAAATTATAGTGATTATTTTAATTAAATATTTTATCATAGAGATAAGGACATCAAAGCCTAGATCATTAAAGTGACTAACAGAGTAAAACAGCAGTAGAACAGAGCTAGGTCTCTGAGCTCCAGAGAGTTGAAAAAAGGTAAATGTCAGGAAGGAACAAAAGGAAGATTTTTAGATACTACCAAATAACCACAGGATGAATATGATATGGGTCATTTCTTCTAAATGAAGAAAATGGACAAGTAAAGAAATAGCCAAAGGGTTTGATCCCAAGGTCCGATCCCAAGCACCCTATTTCTGGCAGAGGCAAGATGGGACATTTGGGTATTTTTAGATCACCATCAAAATATAAAAATATGCTCCCCAATAATCCTACTTTCCACTAATAATCCATTATTATATTAATAAGCTTTGTACTATCTACATATGTTTTCAGCCATGTCATTTCATGACTCACTTCCAAAGTTTGCTATATACTATATATAAAGTGATGTCAAACAGGACTCTGAAAGTTTTTTTAACTCCTTAGGTTTCATTATTCTCAAACTTGTTTCAAAATGCCACAATAAATACATAACAATTACTATTAATTTTTAATATCTGTTGAGGCTACAATATAATACATGCTGAAGAAAATGTTTGTTTTTAAATAGTTGATTGTTTCATGCATACCAAAGCAAAAAAGATTCAATTTTGCAGGCATTTATTTATTTATGTGTCTCTAGACCTTTATACCATCAGCATGTTGAACATGTTCATTAGATAGTTTTCCAATAATAATTATAAGGACTTTAACATTCTATACATATATTAGAAGTGGGAAAAAAGATTAACAACAGTTTGTTATTTTTCTCCAATGCCCATTAATAGTAGAAAAATTAAATAGTATCTTCAATAAATGGTGTGGGATAACTGGACAGCCACATGCAAAAGAATGAAGTTAGAACACTCTCTAATATCAATCACAAAAATTAACTCAAAATGGACTATAGACTTGGACATAAGACCAGAAACCATAAAATTCTTGGAAGACAACATAGGAAAGACATTCCATGACATCAGTCATAGAGAGGTCTTTGAGGACTCAACTCCAGCATTAAGGGAAAGAAAAATAAAAATAAACAATTGGGACTACATCAAATTAAAAGTCTTAAAATTCATTATATCTTTAATTTTTATTTTATTGAAGGAACATTGTATTATCACACACTACAGGCTTAAAGCATACATCATTTTAAACGAAATCTTCATATAATACTCTAAATTCACACTAACAGTCCAAATCTTTCATTTACCATATAACTGACTCCTTTTACCAGATTTTTGCACCCACTATCCCTTCCCTTCTGGGAACCACTAATTTGGTCCTATAGATTAAAAGTCTATTTTTAATTTTGATTATTTGTTTCTTCCCCTGGTCTCAGGTCTCAAACCTAGACCCTTGGCTTTTTTATGGCCTGCACCTTAGCCACTGAGTCACAGATGTGCCATAATATTTAATAAAGAAATCTAATACCTCACTGATAAGATTCTGTGTTACCCTTAAAGAAAAATGCTGCCAATTAAACTGTGAAGTCATACTTCTGACTTTTATTTGATAATTTTATTGAATGCGTACTCTTCCAGACTTACTTAGACATGTTTCTATCATATATCACTCTCATTCATAAATACAAAGGAAAATACTAAATTTATTTCTAGCTAGAAATAATTCATGAGTGTAGGATATTATCTATCTGAAAATCACTGAGATATATTTGTGATTTCTGAAATTAAGGACAACCTTTTAGTCTGTGAGTGCTACCTTAACACCTTGGAAAAAGCAAACTTTCCACACATGCGCACAGAAATTATCCATAACTTTTGACACATCCTTTCCTTGACAGTAATCCAGTAATCTGGGAACTAAACAATCCCTAATCCACCTCTCTTAACAAGTCGCTGTGCTTTATTTCTAGGCTAATGAAGCATCTAAGTGAGGATACACACACACACACACACACACATATGTAATGTTATGCCATTAGTATAATGAGTCGGTTATGTCCATGTCAAGTGAGATTTACAAAAAATAATACAAAGATGATTGTGTTTTACACTAGCATGAGTTACAAAACCTAAAATTAAGTAAATCTTACTCTTTAAAAATACAATTAAGTCCTCTGGTATTGGCATCTTTTTGTGAAACAAAAATACAATTCTTGGATAGGTGAATATTTATTTTTTCTATATAGATACACTGAGTTTTCTGTTGACTTTTACTCCTTTAAGTTACCACATTTTTTAAAGGAAAGGGGCAGGCAGGAAGATAAAGGAGAAATATCATCTTATTTATTTTTATTTAGTTGTACATCCTGGTTGTTCTCCCAGCCCAGTATGCAAACCAGGTCTTGGGATGTATTTGGATTGTGCTTCAACCATGGGCAGCTGACCAAACTACTACTCCACCAGGGTGCACAAAGTTACCACATTTTTTGTGGATTCTTATCTATATTTGAGTATTCCTTTGAAAAGTTTTAGTGATTTGGTCTATTTTTTTTTCATTAGATTTATTTATTTGATTACCCTATAAACCACAAATGAAATAATAGATTCATTGTTCTCAGCATAGCTTATTAAGCATAATCCTGTGTATGTGTGTGTGTGCACATCTTTATCCACTCATCTGTCAAAGGGCATTTCATTTTTTCAGCACTTGACTATTGTAAATAATGCTGCAATAAACACGAGGGTGCATGTATCCATTCAAATTACTATTTTTGTGTTTCTCAGGTAAATACCCAGAAGTAGGATAACAGAATTGTATAAAATTCTCTTTATAATTTTTTGAGGAATCTCCATACTGCTCTCTGTAATGGTTACATAAATTTGCACTCCCACCAACAGTGTATAAGGATTCTCTTTTCTCCACATCCTCACCAACACTTGTTGTTTCCAGGCTTTTGGACAGTAGCCACTTGAACAGGTTTGAGATTATATCTCATTATTAATTTGATTTGCATTTCTATAGTAAGAGATAAGGATAAGGAACAACTCTTCATTGGCTTGTTGGTCATATGTATGTCTTCTTTGGAGAAGTGTCTATTCAGATCTTCCCATTTTTAATTAGTCGGATTATTTTATTGCTATTATTGACAGTTCATGAGTTATTTATATACTTTGGGTATTAACCCTTTGCCAGATATAACAGATGTTTAGTGGGAAGTTATACTGCAATATCTTAACCCATTTGATAGAATTTCTTCATTTTGATAATTTGTTTCCTTGTAGGAGCTTTTTAGTTTGTGCAATCCCATTTATTTTGGCTTTCAAAGACATCTTTTAGGTTAATGTCAAGGAGTGTATCACCTATGCTTCCTTCTATGTATTTTATAGTTTCAGGTCTTAATATTCAAGTCCTTAATCCATTTTTAGTTAATTTTTGTGTATGATGTTAAATGGTGGTCTAGTTTCATTCTTTTACATATGACTAGTTTCCCCAGTACTGTTTTTTTGTTTGTTTTTTTTAATTTATTTTATTGAAAAGGAATATTGCATTTTAACATTATTAGGTTTGAAGTATATATGAGAGCAAATTTACATCTGCATATAATACAGTAGGTTTACCACTCTTTCTTACCCCATTTGCCTCCAACCCCTCCTCCATCTCTCCCTGCACCCCCTGATTTGTGTTTTTTTTTCTCACTAAACGTCTATTATTCTTTGAATTAGTTCTCTTTTTCGGTCTATTATTGTTTAATTTAATTCATTCATTTGTTTTCTATCTCCATACACCTCATATGAGTGATATCATAGGATGTTTGCCTTTCTACCTCTGGCTTATCTCGCTAAGCATAATTCTCTCCAAGTCCATCCATGTTGTTGCAAATGGTAGAATTTTCCTTTTATGGCTGCATTCCATTGTGTATATGTACCACATCTTCTTTATCCACTCATCTGTTGATGGGCATTTAGGTTGTTCCTAGCTCTGGTTATAGTGAACAATGCTGTGATGAATATGGGGTGCAATTATCTCTGGGAATAAATGTTGTTGTGCTTTTTGGGTAAAAATCCAGTAGAGGAATAACTGGGTCATATGGAATTTCTATTCTCAATTCTTTGAGGAATCTCCATACTGCTTTACATCAAACTAAAAAGCTTCTGCAAAGCAGAAGAAATTCACATAAAAACAAAAAGACACCCCACTGAATTGGAGAAGAGATTTATCCATCACAGCTCTGATGGTTTAATATGCAAAATATATAAATAACTCATAAAATTCAATAACAAAAAACTCCAAACAAACCAAGTGAAAATGGGCAGATGACCTTAATGGACATTTCTCTAAGAATGACATATAAAAGGCCAGCAGGTACATAAAAAGATGCTCCAAACACAAATAAACCATAATGTTTTATTAAAAAAAAAAGACGCCACTTCTCTTATAATTAGGGAAATACAAATCAAAACAATGAAATATAACATCATATCTGTGAGAATGGCTATCATCCAAAAGAATGGGAACAAATGCTGAAGAGGATATGGAGAAAAGGGAACACTTACACACTGTTGGTGGGAGTGTAAAATGATGCAACCAACACCTTTTATTGAAGAAACTGTCCTCATCCCATGTATGCTCTTGGTAACTGCTGTAAACTAGTTGTCCATATATGTGTGGGCTTATTTCTGAGATCTCAATTCTGTTCCATTGTTCTGTGTTTGTCTTTATTACAATAGCATTGTTTTCATTATTATCATTATGAAGTAAAGTCTGAAGTCAGAGTGTGTGCTACTGTCATTGTTCTTCTTTGTTCAAAGGGTTGTTTTGTTAATCTGCGGACTTTCATAGTTCAAAATATTTCATGCTTTTGCTTGTTCTATTTCTGTGAAGAATATCAAGATTATTATGGGGAATGTGTTAAATCTACATATTGTTTTAGGTAATAAGGTCAAGTTAACTACTGTAATCCCTGAGTATGAAATATCTATCCATTTCATTGTGTCTTCATGTATTTCTTTTAACAATGTCATACTTTCCAGTATATAGGTCATTAATTTCTTTGGTTAAATTTATTCCAAGGTATTTCATTCTTTTTCATATGATATACTTGGGATTATTTTCCTGATTTCTCTTTCTGCTATTTTATTATTTGCATAGAAATATAACATTTGTTAGAAATGTAACAGATTTTTTAATATTCATATTGTAGTTGACCACTTTATTGCATTCATTTATTATTCTGGAATTAAAAAATATATATACACTTCCAACTTCCATACTGAATGACAGTGGTGAGAATGGACATCCTTGTCTCGTTTCTGATGTTAGAGGAAAGGCTTTCAGTTTGGGGTGAGAACAGCTAAAGCCTGGGGTGATAGCCAGAAACAGAAACAGGGGGTCTCTATGTTATATAGCTGCAGAGAACGGATTTCTGCTTACAGAATGAACTTGCAAGCAGAATTTTCTCAGAGCTTCTAGATGAGAACTCAGTCTATCAACACCTGGATTTTAGCTTGTGAAACCATAAGCAGAGAACTCAGCCAAGCTATGCCAGCTCCCTGAACTACAGAACTAATAATTGGGTATTATTTAAGCCATTAAATATGCAATTATTTGTTATGCAGCAAAAGAAAACTAATATAATTTATCTACCAGCAAAGACCCACAGAAGACTACAGTGTGCATCAATTAGGAGTCATAGAGGCAGTTGGAAGAAACTATCTGGTGAGATAAGTACACTTTTATACAGGATATAGAATATGCTTTGAATCAATCACAAATACATGCTACTCTTTTTCTCACAGATTAGAATACAAGAACCCAGGGATTACTACAAAATGGCAATGAGAGTGGCTCCTGCTTCTCTTATATCTAATGCATATCTAATAATTGGATTCTACTGGGCTTCGAGTTCCCAAGAGAGAAACACTGAGAAAACAAAGTTCACATTTAATTGGTTGTTGAGACTATCACCTAGCCATTTGGGGTTCCTCATACTATTGAACTAAAAGATAGATAAGGAAAAATAGGGAAATTTCTACAAAATCGGAAACAGTGTCTATAATTCAAAGGATTACCTGGGGTACCACTTCATATTTCCATGTCCAATAGTAAATGTTAATAGAAAATCAAAGCAAACCATTAAGAAAGAGTTACTAAGGATTCAGCTCCTTCGGCAATGAAGTTTGGTACTACCTTACCATGTAAACAAAAGACTGATTTTTCTGGTCAAGAGTAATTCAAACAAGAAAAGGGAAGTGAAAGAAAGAGGTAGTAAATATCAAATATGGCTTTATGATCAGTTACAGAATAAGAGGTAGCAGCTATGCCATGCAAATTATTTCCTTGATCATTATGAATATATTAACTATTTTATCCTTTGTTCTTTCTTCCATTATTTCAATTTAAAAAGTGATTTGCTCTTTCAACCTTTTATCATGTATCTTACTATTTCTCTATATTAAATCCCCCACTTGAATATCAAGCATGGCTTCTGTTTTTTGTCACTGGACCCTGACTGACACAATAATCTCTTTGGTCCTTCTCAAGCCTCAGTCACTCTGTCTATAGTATTGCATTTTACTTTCCCCTCCTTCCAAGCTATATATAACTATGCTAATTTCTTTAATAAACTATTAATTATTAATATTGCATGTTGACTTTCATGTGGTGATGTCCAGGACCAAATGTTTCAATAACTGTGAATAAGAGTACAAAGCTAGCGGGCAAGTGGTAAGGAGATAGTTGTTTTAGAGGAGGTGGGGAAGGGAAGATTTCACACTGATATATTAGCATAGGGATCTGGAGTTGAGCATCAATTGAGGATTTAAATGCTAATATTAACTCATAGGAGGGGAGCTGTTGGTTACTTACTGAAGCTAAACCTTCCTCCTTTGCCTAAAAATACTCTTTTAAAAAGAGATTTCATAAAAATTTTATTAATCACAGTATATTTAAAAGAAAATAGGTTTTTAGAGTCCTGGTAGTTTTATTTAGGACTAACTAAAGAAAAAGTACAAGTTAACTGCTTGATCTAAAAGGACAGAATTGGATAGTTGTAGTCTTACTGTAGTATATAAATATATTGATATTTTGTGATATTCAGCTGAAATTTTGGGAAAAATATATTACAATACAATGCTACGTCAATCAAAATTTTTATTTAAAAAATTACTTAGCAAATAAAATTGTTTGATGAAGACAGTGCTTGACTTTGCAAAAATTATATTGTTTAAAGAAACATCTTTTATGGAAAACAATTATCAGCATATAATAATTTTATTTTCTTAATTAGACAGAGAGATGGAAATGAAAAGATTATGCAATCATTCTATATGTTTATTGGCAACATGAATGAAAATGTTTCAGTTGATTTGCAGAGATGAATTGACCTAACTGAAAGAGACATGATACCTAGTGACAGAGTTAAACAATTGTCTTTTAGAAAAAATATAGTGAGATAATATACATCTTTTAGATTTCTTTCACACAAAATTTATGATAACTGTTTCATTCCTGGGGAATAACTCAAGCCCCTGTAAAAGTTCAAAATGGAGGCTAATATTAGTAGCTTAAGTCAAATTCTTCAATAGCAAAATCAGAACTTTACCATTACAATAAGTTATGAATGAGGAACTGTTCATCTGAAAAGGTGATATTACTAAATACAGAGAAGCATTAAATAAAGTACTAAATTTGGCTCACCCTGGTGACTCAGGTGTTAAGCCCATGACTCTGGCATAGTTCATGTAAAGCCCAAGGACCCAGGTTTATGATCCAGATGGAGGGAGAAGGAGAGGGAGAAAAAAATCAAAAATGAATAAATAAATGCCTCTTAATCATCTCTTTTCCTGCCTACTTAATTTTATTTCTACCTGCTTCTTTTCTCTGAAAATTAATTTTTTAATACAAAATTCATCTTAATCCTTATCAGCAGTCATTAAAATTTCATATACTTACCTTATCTTTTTTCTTAGAGGTGTATGTATATGTATGTTTTAATATAATCAGAACTGTACAGAACTCTTTTTACTTCATATATTATGAACATTTTCATATCATTAAATACCCTGTCACAACTTTAAAAAAGAGATATTACTGACTCACTGTCTATAACATCTAATCTTTAAGGTTGTTTCTAGTTTTCAGTGGTTTCATTTTATTTTTGGCCTGTTCTTTTTGCTTTGTATTTGTTTGTTTTTGTTTTCTTCATAGCAGCTTAAAAATTTTTCTTATCCATGCACGATCCCTGACTGTTTTCCTCCTAAACAATGAATTGATTTGTTATAGCAAGTTTGAAGCTGGAAACAGATTGATGCTAAACAAGCACACAGAGGAAAAAAATCCATCAACTCTGTCTCCCTACCCCATGGTCAAAATAAGGTACTCTTTCCAATTATTTCCTCAATTATCTTTAGTTTCCAGGAAAGTGTGAGCTCCTTTGAGAGTTAATCTTGTCTATCTTTGCATTCTCAGTTCCTAGATAACATACTCCATAAATGTTGGTTTGTGCTGCAGATCGCCTTAAATTCAGAACAGTGTTATGACCAATGGAGTAATATCAGTTATTTAACCAGGTTGTTAAACAAAGCTTGTGGAAAAAATACATAAGGTGAAAATATTTTCTTAACTAAGTTCATGCCTTATAACCATCTGAAATGACAGTTTTCACAAACTTAATTTCAAAACCAATATATCATACTTTGTACTACTTTACGTTCAAGCAATGAGATCTATCAGGGAATAACTAAAGTTGTTAAGAGTTGAGTTATTTGGTAAGATCAACTTCACAGAAGTAAAATCAACAATGATTCAATTTGATAAACACTTATTTAATAGCAGGTCCCATACTAAATATTGTGAATAAAAAGATGAATAAAAATAAAATCAAGTATTAAAACACTACACAATTTAGTTCCTGTTCCTATAATGAAAGACAGAATTTTATCACAGGGTATTATGAGAAATCAGAGTGAGAGCATCTATCTGGCCCAGAGGGTAGAGAAAAGATATCCCAAGCTGAGTCTGAAAGAATGTCTAGGAGGCTGTCAGGCAGAAAGCATGATTTGAACAAACACATAAACAGAACTAAGTCTACAGAAGGAAATATAAACATGTTTAAGTCACTGAAATATAATGAAGAAATGAGTGGTAGAAAATGGCAGAAAACGCAAGCAGTAACTAGATAACTAGAGAGCTAAATTTTCCATATTATAGAATTTCAAAGTAAAGGAAGGCCTTCAAGAGTTTGAAGCAAAGTAATGACAGGGTTAGATCTGCATTTTAGATAGATTATTTAAATTGGAATAAGGATGGATTTGAGTAGTATAACATTAGAGATAGGTAAAAAAAAGTGTTGCAATGATCTAGATAAAAGATTTTGAGGGTTTGAATTTGAAAAAAAGTGGATTTATCAGGCTTGATGATTGATGGGATGTAAGCTTTGAGACAGAGACCTCCAAGTTTCTAAGTGGAGAAAATAAGTGATGATACTACTTATGAAGAGTTTTCAGAATCAAAAAGGGGAGAATGTTTGAAGATTGATAAAAAGAAGAATTAAAAAAGAAATGTCAAATTTGAGAAAATGCTGGAGCATCTGATTGGATTTGTATAAGAGATAGTTGGATATTTCTCCATTTTTTTTGGCAGTTGAAACCATGAGAGTTGAGCTGAGGGGATAATAGATAGTGTTAAGGGAGATAGATCATGGAAAACAACAATAAAAGAATTTTAAGGAGAGAAATATCGACATGTTAAATGCAGCAGAGATCAATTAGATAAAAATGGAAAATGTACATATTTGATAACTAGCAGGTTTTTAAGAACATAAAGAGATAATTTTTAGTACAGATTAAGAGAGAAACCTGATTGCATTAACTTTATTGATAAACAGCAAGTGAAGGAGAGAAGAGTTTAGACTTTTTAAAAGTTTATATTGGAAGAGAGACAGGATGGTAGCTCAATTTGTTCCTTTATAAATAGTCATTTTGGTGTGACATCTAAGAACTCTGACTAATACAAAGCTACAAAGATTTTTATATACTTTATTCTAGAAAGTATGTAATTTTAAGTCTTATTTTTAGGGTTATGATCTAATATGTGCTAATTTTTCCATAAAGAATGAGATTTAGGTAAAGATTTATTTGGTAGCATATGGATGTCCAATTGTTCCAACACCTTTTGTTGAAGAAACTATCCATCCTTCACTGAGTGCCTTTTCACCTTTGTCAAAGATCAGTTATTTGTACTCAAGAGGATCTACTTCTTGATTGCAATTTGTTCTATTGATTCATATGTGTATTCTTTCATAAAAAGTAATATATGCACCACCATGTTCATTGTAGCATTATTTATATTTATAAAGATCTAGAAACTACCTAAATGCCTATCTACATATTAATGGATAAAGAAGATGTGGTGTAACAAATGATCCACTCAAAAATGGGTGTAAGAGTTGAATAAAACACCTATCTAGAGAAGACACATATGGTCTACAGACACATGAAAAAATGCTCTACACGATTCACCATCAGAGAAACACAAATAAAAAGCATAATGAGATACACCTCAAACCATTGAGAATGGTCTATGCTAGAAACAACATGTTGGAGAGGGTATAGAGAACAAGGAACCCTCCAAAACTTCTGGTAGAAATGTAAATTAGTGCAACCTTTTTGGAAAGTAGCATGAAGATTCCTCAAAAAATAAGATGAATCTATCATTTGACGCAGTAATCCACTTCTAAGCATATACCCAGAGAACACAAAAACTAATCAGAAAAAAATATGCCCCCTGCCCAGTGTTCATAAACAGCACAATTCACAATAGCCAAGACTTGGAGACAACCAAATGCCGGTCAACAAATGATGGAATATAGAAGTGATGGTATATATACTAAATGGAATTCTATGCAGTTGTTAAAAAAGATGAAATTATATCTTTGCAATATCCTGGATGACTATACTAAGCAAAATATGCCAAAAAGAAAAAGAGAAGTAGGGATTATTTCACTCATATATGGAAAAAAATAAAACAAAATAAATGAACAGATAAATCTCTACAAAGTGCACAGGATGCAAAACCGTGGCTATGGGGGTGGTTGGGGTGGGACAAGGGAAGGAAGGCATTTACAAGGTGCTGATAAGGGTACTAGGACTCTCGTGATGGGTGTGGTGTGAAATATACACAAACCGAGGTGTGAATTCACTATCCTAAAAAACATATAGCAAGGTGAAATAATAAAACATCTTTAAAAATATGGTATATATACACAATGGAATAATAGTCATAAAAAGGTAAAATCCTGTCATTTTCAAAAACATACATAGATTGAGATAGTATTATGCTTGGGGAAGTAAATCAGACAAAGAGAGACAAACTGTGTATGATTTCTGTCCTATGTGCTATATAGAGAAACCAAATACATAAATGAACTAAATAAAACAAAAGCAAAATTTTAGACAAAAAGAACAAATTAGCAGCTACCAGAGAGAAGAGGGAGCAGTTGGTCAAATTGGGGTATAGGGTCAAACAGATGGTGAAAAATAGAAGAAAAAATTTAGTGGTGAATTTATTATATTTTACACAGATGTTGATTTGGAGACGGTGTAAATATAAAAATTATACTATACTGCATGCTAAATGGTTCAATACAATTATTTAAAAAATAAAAATAGAGATTGAATAATTTTAAAAAATTCCTTCTTCATATATTTGAACGTTAATATGTGACTACTGATCTAATATTAGGATTAGGATGAACATTTAGGAAAACTCTACTGATGGCCTGAACTTTTTTTTTCTATGAAGGAGGCAAAGCAGTCTATTGACCAATTTCTAAAACTTTTTAAAAAATTGACTTAAAAATTATTGAATTTTGTAAAGAACATAAATAATTACTAAAGGCTTTAATACTTGATGTTATTGGGATATATAATTTATGACTAGAAAGTATTGAAGAATAGTGAAGTTATGGTTCTCCGAAACAGAAGTATTACTTTGCCTATATGTGTGATATGTTAATATGGAAGTAATTGCTCACCAAGTGGCTCTTAATATTTTGTTTCAGCTGACAACAATACACTGTTCCTCCATACCTCATGTGATAACTGCTTAAAGACTTCTTTAATTCTCATTGTTTCAGAAACATACAAAAATTACTATCAAGGTAACACTCAACATTTAATTAGTTCCTAGATAACAGAAACATGTTAAACCATTAAAAGTTCATCTTAGTTATACGTTAAATGCATATCAATTTTTAAAAGTACATCCTGGAGATAGAACTAAGCGGCTAGCTGAGGTCATTCTCTGCTTTGTGTTTAAAATATACAATTAACATTTTTTGACTAAATAAATGCCAGTAAGTAGTACACAACACCTTCAGCAACTCAGGAACAGAGGCAACAGTACTGAGGAGCTTATCTGAGGAATTGCATGCATCTGAATGACAGAAGGTGTTTCTAGAAGTATGTGTTTAGTAGCAGTGCTGGGATAGTGGCAGTTGCAGAGCAGTGTTGGCAGCCATAGGGGACAAGTGATGGGACAGCAAGCCCAGCCTCGAGTCCCAGGGAGGGAGAAGTAAAGGTTGATAGTGGCACACACACTTGGCTTGGATGAAGCCCAAAAAGGAAGACTGATCCTCACACAGGTCAAAATCCTGACAAAGAGCACAAAGGAGAGGACTGCACTCCTCCTCACAAAACACTTGGGACCTGTATTACAGCAGAGACAAGCTCCACCACCATAATGGATAGACCAGCAGATTCATTTCTGGGAGATCTTCAAGAAAAGTTGAACCTGGAGTTATCCACAAAAATGGTCACCCCCACCATCTGCAGAGCAAAACAGCTACCAGCCCAACCTGTACACACCTCCTCCACCTGGCAGTCATACTCCAGCTCCCTGACTTAGCAAGAGATCCTTACTACTGAAGTCTGCAAGGGGCAAAAATATAAAACAAAACCAGAGCACTACCTGCCAATAAAACAAAAAACAAACAGCTAAGCTACAAGGCTCCCACGGGGGAAAACAGCTCAAGATATTTTGAAACCTCAAGGTATTGTAGCATCACAAGGAAATGATATCTCACCTCATCAGAAATAAAAAAAAGAAAAAGAGGAAGATTTGGAGGATTATAACTTTTTAGTGAATAAAGAATTTAAGGTAGCAATCAAGGCATGCCCTGGTATCCTACTAGGTTAGTCCACTGTGGTGCAGTCCACATATATACCAAGATTCCCAGTTCAAGACCTGGGGCCAAGGGAAACAGCCGAAATGAACAACTAAATAAAATAAAGTGCTTCTTCCTCTGCTCTCTTTCTGCCTGCCTACCTCTGCTCACCTTCATTCCTGGCTGTACTTTTCCATTAAAAAAAATAACAGTCACAAAAATACTCAAACCCAGAGACACAGATCAAACAAGCATAAGAAGCATAAAAAAAACAAGCTCAATACTGAGCAGAAGACAGAAAATGAAGTTAAAAAAGAAACTAACAGATTCAGGATGTAAAAAATGCAATAAACAAGATTAAGAGATCTGTGAAAAAAGCTATGGAAGCAGAATTGACCAAATGGATGGCTATAACAGTGAGCTGAAGGATAGAAAAGTTGAAAGGAACCAGGTGGAACAAGAGAGAGAAGTTAAATATTAAACAAGTGAAGAAAAATTCTGAGAGCTCCTCAATTCCATCAGGAAAGGCAACATAAGAATAATGGGTATCCCAGAATGTGAATAGAAAGAAATGGGAACAGAGAACATATTCAAAGAAATAATTGCTATAAACTTTCCATACCTGGGGAAGGAACTGAATATAATAGTCAATGAAGCCAACAGATCTCTTGATTCTCTAAATGCAAAAAGACCTACACCAAGGCATATAATTGTGAAACTATCAAAATTCCAAGACAAAAGAAGAATATTAAAGGTAGTGGGGGAGTGGAATAAGTAGCATATAAAAGTACTTCCATCAGAGTACCTTCAAACTTCTCAGCAGTAAGTCTATAGGCCAAGAGAGAGTGTAAATACAAAAACAACATACTACAAGATAAAGATACCTTCCAAGAACACTTGATCATGCAAAACTCTCAGATATCAGGGAGAAATAAAGGTTTTCCCTGACAAAGCTGAAGGAATACACTGCCACAAGACCTCCTTTATATGACATGTTGAAAGATGTTCTTCTATCCAAATTTTAAAAATAGTAAAGTTCAAAAAAAAATTAAACAAGGCAATAGACAAAACCAGAAAACGAAAGTCAAAATGGCAGTAGTAAGTCTTCCTATATCAATAATCGCCATCAATGTAACTGGGCTGAATTCAACAATAAAAAGGCAGAGAGTGATTGGATGTATTAAAAAGCAAAACCCAACTATATGCTGTATGCAAGAGACTCACTTAAAATATAAAGACAATGAACATAAAGTGAAGCAATGGGAAATGGTACTCCAAGACAATGGTGAATATAAATAAACAGAAATTGCTATAATCATATCAGATAAACTGTGGATAAAAAAAGGCAACAAAGATAAAGATGACCTTTATATAATGATAAAGTGATTAATACACAGGAAGACATAACACTTATTAATATATATGTACCCAACATAGGAGCACCCAAATATGCCAATAAAATATTAACAAACATAAATGTAAATATGGACAGCAACACAATAATAGTAGGGGAATTTAACACCTCATTCATAGTAGTGGACAGACCATTCAGACAGAAAATCAACACGGAAACAGCCAAAAATGGCAAACTAGAGAAGATGGACTCAATCAATACTATAGAGCATTTCATCCTGAAAAATTAGACTATATATTCTTTTCAAGTGCTCATGAAACATTCTCAAGATGGACACAAATCAATTACATTGGGATATAAATCAAGACTCAATAAATTAAAAAATATTGAAATTATATCTAACATCTTTCCAGATCCCAATGGCATGAAACTAGACACAAACCAAAAAGAAGAAAGAAGAGAAATCCACAAAGCGATGGAGAATAAACAACAATTTATTGAACAGCTGTTGGGTCAGTGAAGAACTCAAAGGAGAAAGAAAAAAAACAGCTGGATGTACCACTGTGGCTCAGGTGGCTAAAGTACAGTTGATATAAAGCCCATAAACCTGAGTTTGAGACCTGGGAACAGGGGTAAAAACTAAATAAAAAGAAAGTAAAAATACCTGGAGTCAAATGAAAATGAAGACACAGTTTATCAGAATTTATAGGATGCAGAAAAAGCAGTACTAAGAGGAAATTTACAGCAATACAATCCAACCTCAGGAAATAATAATCACAAAAATAAAACTAATCACCTAAAGGATCTAGAAAAAGAAGAAAAAGAAAACCAAAATTTAGTAGAAGGAAATGAATAATTAAACTTAGAGCAGAAATAATGAAATAGAGATAAAAAAAAAAAGACTATTCAAAAAAGTTTTTTTAAAGAAAAGCCTGGCTCTTTGAAAAGCTAAGCAAAATAGACAAGCCACTAACCATACCCACAAAGAATGGAGAAAATATAAATAAAAAGAGAAAGAAGAGAAATTGTAGCAGGTCTACAGAAAATAGAAAGAATCACAAGACCTACATGAAGGATGACGAAAACCTACATGACAACAAACTGAATAACCTATAAGAAATGTACAAATTCATAGAAAATATAATATTCCAAGACTAAATTGCAAAGAAATAAAAATCATGAACAAATTGATTACAAACAAGGATATTCAAACCACAATCAAAAAAACCCCCCAAAACCAAAAGCCTCATAGCAGATGGTTTCACTAGTGAAATAAACTAAACTATCACAGAAAAATTAACAATCCTCCTTAAACTGTTTCAAAAAATTGAAGAAGGTAAACTTCCACTTTTATGATGCCAACATTACTCTGATTTCAAAACTACACAAATAAATAACCAAAAAAGAATATTGTAAACCAATTTTTTTGATGAATACTGATTGAAAATTCCTCAGCAAAATACCAGCAAACTGAATTCAACATGTTATTCAAAGAATTATACACCACAATAAAGTGGGATTTTTCCAGGGATGTAAGGATGATTCAACATATGCAAATCAATAAATGTGACATACTACATCAACAAAAGGATAAAAACTATACGATCATCTCTACAAAAGCAGAAAAAGCATTTGATACAATTCAACACAATTTTATTTTAAAAATTCTCAAAAAAACAGGTACAGATGGACCATACCTCAACAAAATAAAGGCTATATATGACAAACCCACCACCAAAATCATATTTAATGGGGAAAAACTGAAAGCTTTTCCTCTAAAATCAGGAACACAGCAAGAATGTCAATTCTCTCTATTATATTTAATATAGTGTTTGAAGTACTCATCAAAGCAATTAAACAAGAAAAGGACATAAAATGTAACCAAATTGGAAAAGAAGTGAAACTATCACTATTCGCAAAAGTCATGATAATATATAGAGAGAACACCAAAGAACTCAGTAAAATGTGTCTACAGAGCACCCCAGTGGCTTAGTGGTTAAGTTCATAGATTCCTGTGGTATAGTCCACATACATCCCAAGAACCCAAGTTCATGACCCAGGACTGGAGGAAAGAATCAAAATGAACTACTCAATCAAATAAATAAATGCTTCTTCCTCCTCTCTCTTCCTTCCAGCCTGTCTACCTACTCATATCGTTCCTGCTTGCACCTTTCCTTAAAAATGCTGCTACAAACAATAAATAATTACAGTAAAGTTGTAGGCTACAAAATTAATGTTCAAAAATGTGTTACATTTCTATATTCAAGTAACAAATTTGCAGAAAGAAAACTCAGAAAAATATTCCCATTTACAATTGCACCAAAAATAATAAAACATATTAGATATTTTTTTAAAGGAACAGGAGATTAAAAT
Source organism: Solenodon paradoxus (assembly GCA_004363575.1). NCBI lineage: Eukaryota > Metazoa > Chordata > Mammalia > Eulipotyphla > Solenodontidae > Solenodon > Solenodon paradoxus. The sequence goes on along the minus strand of RJWH01006102.1, from coordinate 32,752 downwards.
TATAATCTTGAGTCTTCAGGTGATCTGTGAGAGTAAGAAGCAACAGAAATGGCAGAGCATGTGTCCTCAGATTCCTGTTCTATGGCAGTTTCATATAAGTGAGATCAACTGTGAAAGTTCACAAAAGCAGCCATATATATTGTGACACATTTGATATTCCATGACAACTATGCAAAATTCATACTGTTTGTTAACAGACAAACCCAAGCTGAGAAAAATAAGAATGTTGTGCTATGATACAACAGACAATGACCCTTCAACCTCATACCTTGGCATGCTTCTTGTCAATGTCATGTATAAGTACCCAGGTCCCCAATCCCATGCCCCCACTCCAAGTATTCTAGATGAGATATCAGAAATAGGCTAGACTACAAAAATAATTGTACTGAGTTCAATTATTGGCTAATTCCTGATCTGACCATTGAAACCATTTCCTCTGCTCTCCATTTTACTTGACTTTAGCACACCCATGCCTGCATGAAACAGAAAGAATATATATATATATATATATATATATATAGTAATAGCTTAATCAAAGAAGGAAAAGACTTGCATTTCTGAAAATATTGTTAAAAGAAATAAGAGATAGAAATAGAAAATATTTCATAATCATAACTTGGAAGATCTACCATTATTAAAATGGTCATATTACCAAAATTCAATCCCCATCAAAATCCCAAAGACATTCTTCACAGAAATAGAACAAAAAATAATGAAATTTATTTGGAACTACAAGACATCCTAAATAGCAAAGACAATGCTGAGGAAATATAAAAATGGAGGCATTATGCTCCCTGTTTTCAAACTATACTACAAAGCAAAAGTAATCAAGTCAACATGGTATTGGAATGAAAAAGACATGCAGAGTAATGAAATAGAGCCCACACACGTGGACAATTAATTTATGACAAAGGAGTCAAGGGCATACAAATGAACAAGAACAGTATATTCAATAAATGGTGTTGGGAAAACTGGACAGCCACATGCAAAAAATTCAGACTATATCACTATCTAACATCATACACAAATATTAATTCAAAATGGATTAAAGATAAAGATGTAACACTGAAACTGTAAAATGTATAGAAGAAAATATAGGTAAAATATTTCATGGCGTTGGCCTAAGAAATGCCTTTGGGAACTCCGATATCAAGGGAAATAAAACCCAAAATAAAAAATGGAATTAACTCAAACTAAAAAACGTCTGTACAGCAAAAGAAACTCTCATCAAAACAAAAATACATTGTACTGAATGGGAGAAGATATTTTTACTTTATATATCCAACAAGGTGTTATGTTCAAAATATATAAAAACTAAAACTCAATAACAGAAAAAAAAATTCAATTAAAAATGGCAGAACATCTTAATAGACACTTCTCCAAACAAGACAGAGATGGCCAACAGACACAAAAGATTTTCTACATCTCTTGTTATTAGGGAAATGCACATCAAACAATGAGATATCACCTCACACCTGTGAGAATTATTATCCAAAAGTCTGGAAACAGCAAGGGTTGGTGAGGGTTCAGAGAAAAAGGAACTCTTATACACCAGTGATGGGAGTGTAACATGGTGCAACCATTATGGAAAGCGGAATGGAGAGGATTCAAAAAATGAGAACGAAAATCCCAAATGATCCAGTTATCCCACTCCTGGGTGTATACACTAGAAACAGGGTATATACACTAGAAGCACAAAAGTGCCAATTTGCTGAGATATATGACCCTCCATGCTCACTTCAGTGTTATTTACAATAGCCAAGGGTTGGAAATAACCTAAGTGCCCACTGACAAATGAGTAGATAAAGAAGATATGATATACATACACAATGGAATACTACTCAGCTATCAAAAAGAGGGAATTGTGTTGAGTAAGATAAACCAGAAGGAGAATATATCATATAATATCAATCATACGTGGTACATAGAGAAACTAAGGAGGTAAATGAACTAAATAAAACAAAAAAGACCTTTAATCAATAAAAGCAAATTAATGGTTGCAGGAAGAGAAGCTGAAGAGGGTGGACAAATTGGGTACAGGGGATCAGTTATGTAGTGAAGGAAAACTGAAATAATGGTGGACTTAATTTATTATATACAGATGTTCATTTACAATGATGCATAACTTAAACCTATATAATGTTATTATGCAATTTTTTCTCATAAAAGTAAAAAGTAATATAATAAAAAGTTCATCCTAAATTCATATATTTTCAAAATTACAACATAGGATTTCATTCTTAGATATAAATTACACACTATAAAGAGACAAAAATTGATCAGCTATATACATAGAGTGAAATTAAAACATACATAAATGCCTTTACAATCATGTACTAACTAAAATGAAACACAATGTATAAAAATTGACATATAATATTTCTTTTCAGGAATTTTACAGAAAAAAAGGAATAAACCACAGATCCACTCCTTAATATGATGAACCTCAAAAACATTATATAGGTGATCCCTTGTGGCTCAGAGGCTAAGGTAAAGACCATGTAAAGCCCAAGGATCCAGGGCCAGGGAAAGTGAAAAAAAATACTTAGTGACTACTATACTTAGTGAAAGAAGCAAGACAAAAAACATAATGCATAATTCTATTTATATGAAATTATATAATGGGCAGAAATTCTATGATGACAGAAATAAAATCACATTTATGGAGGTCACTCACTGATACTGAACATAGGGAAATTTCTTCATCGATAAGAATTCTCTGGATCATTACAGCAGTCTGAGTTATATAAGCGTATGCATTTTTAAAGAAATGAACACTACACAGAGAGTATTTAGCTTATTTAAATTACACTTCAGAAAGAGTAAGACATCTGATTTGCAAGTGGACCCATTTGTGTCCCATGTGATGAAAAGGAGATTTAAAAATGGGTGATGTTGAGAAGGGCAAGAGGATTTTTGTTCAGAAATGTACCCAGGGCCATACCATGGAAAAGGGAGTAAAGCACAAGACTGGGCCAAATCTCCTGGTTGGTTTAGGAGAAAGACAAATCAGGTCATTATATTCCCTTATATAAAAAACAAGAAAAACAAAAAAAGATATTACTTGGGGAGAGGAGAAACTGATGGAAGTATATAGAGAGCCATAGAAAGCACATTTCTGGAACAAAAAATGACCTTCACTGGCATTAAGAAGAGTTCAGAAAGGGCAAAGTGAGAGTTTATCTCAAAAAAGCTACCGATGACTAAGAGTTGGCACTGTCTTATTTAGTACAACACAGAAATGTCTCATGACTGTTTTTATGTGTATCATATTTAGATTGATTTCATACATCAGAATTCAGATCATGGCTGATAGAAAATCTTTGCTGTTTAACTCTTTGGTTTAAATACGACTGGCTTGCAGTTAAATAATTTTTTTTATGAACTTTGATAGTAATGCTGGTTCAACAAGTATAATCAGTTTTCCCCTTCTAAAGGTATGATTGAACTTTTCATGGAGATGGTGAATGCCATATCAGAACCTGTAGGAGATTACTTTTATATTTAAATTTATGTAACTGTGTAGCAATTTATTTGATTACTTAGGAAATCCCTTTGCTATCTCATAGAACAGAGTTCAAGCTGTGTTCATTAGCTTGATAAAGGCAAGATGAGCTGGCAATATTCACTTATTCTTTTTGGTCTTAACAATGCCAATTAAAGTTCCATGTATCTAGAATGCTGCCTTTTATTTAAGGAAAGACATCTTAATATTGTTTATTTAAAAGAAATTTAACACTAAAATAAGTAAATAAATAACCTATACTTTAATAAAAAGAAAAATCAAGAACTATATACAAGACTAAAACATTTAGAAAGTGCTAAATAAATTTACTTCTACCTTACATTAAATGAAAGCCTTTGTTCTGTAGGGCAAGGTAGGGAGTAATACCTAAAAAGAGAAAAAGCCAGGTCTAATCAGTAACAGGAGGACTTGTCCTTCCCTTCAGAAGCTCAACAGAATCCTTCTTTACATGTGAGTATTTGAGAGAATTTAAAGAATACTGGTCAACAACCAAAGAAATGGTAAACATTTACGAAAAATCCTCTAAACCATTAAGATATCGTGTGCCCATCCTGGAATAGATGAGAGAAAACCCTCTGAATTTACAGTGGGACAGCATCTAAAAGTTCCTCAAAAGATAGGTAAAGTTAAGTAGTTAATGAACCTATAAAAAATCTGCATCTGATACTAATGACCACCAAAGTAGAAGACTATATTCCCAGACATCAAATAAGGCATATACTGTAGTTTGATTTTAGCAGACATCAGCACACAGTGGATAGACCCAAGGACTAGCTAGGAGTTTTATTAGAGAGGATGTAAGTTTAGGATATAACCAAATCAAATATAACAAGTAGACATGCACACTTTATGGAAACTTAAATATTTGTTTACGCTTCCTTCAAGCTTTACATCTACCTCAGGGAGAGAGAGAATATTTTTTCCTTAAGGAAAAAACCACCAGTGGGGTGGGGATAAGGGGAAAAGTTGGCAGTAAGGGACACTGGAACCTTGGTGGTGGTTGTGTTGTGAAATATAGAATGAGATGCAATTTCAATATCCTAAATGGAATTTAGCATTGTGAACTAAAGAAATAATAAATATTACTATAAAAATAAAATAAAATATAAAAAGAAATATCTTTGATCATAATGTTTAATCCTATACCTTCCATTATATACATTCCATTCCATAATAAACTCATTCCAAAAGAATGAAAAAACCATAAAGGTGACCTATTAAACCTGGTGGTGACTAAATAAAATTTCTAAGTCTCAGATAATTTTTCTGTCACTAGGTAAAATTTCTGGGTACCTGAGTTAGAGATTACATTCAGTTACAAAAAAGTAAAACTTCTCTTTCCACGTATGCATGTGTTAAATGTACACAAAAGTTGGAAGAGCAGTATAGTATCTCTGTGTCTCACTTTACTTCCCCCATTAACGTATTGCATAACCATAGTTTGACTGACAATAGCAGGAAATTAACGCTGGCACAATATTGTTAACTACAGTTTTTATTTAAAATTCACCAATTTTTCCATTTCTGTCTTTTTCCTGTTCCATGATCTATCCAGTATCCCTCATGGCCATCAAAACTGAGGATACAGACTGAGGAAGCCTCATTAGATAACTACAGACATTCTTCATTTCTTCATCACCTTTAAACTAAATCAAAAATTTGGGTCAACTGTCATGAACATTTTCACTGATGACTGTATGTGTACAAATGCTTCCCAAAAAGTCTTAATATGATAAATACTTAAAGAGGAGCAGATGCCATGGGGATTTCACCTGTTTGAATGATTCCTTGCATTTGGTTTCACTGTGGCAGTTTTCTAGGCTTGCCTTCCATTACAATGATTTTACGTATTTTTTCAGGACAAATGCTCTATGTATTTCTATAGGTAGTTACAAAGTTTTCTTGAATGCTGAAGCTATAGCAATTATTTTTCCTCCTGAAAAAATCAAATTTTCTTTTCCTCATGATGTTTCACCACACTCTCAGTTCTCTTGAACAACAAAGTGTTTTGTCCACAAATTTTGCTTCGATCTGAGGCATGCAAGTTCACTGCATTTGATTAAAAATCTATGCAGCCAAAATTGTTCGTACCTGGCAAATCTACCTATCCCAATTCAAATTATTACAGATGATAAGTGTTTCTCTTTCTAACACCTTTGGTGGTAGAGCTTGGCTAATGTATATGATTAAGGAAGTTATTAGGTATTGGTGAATTTGGAATTTTCACTACACTCATTTGAGAAAAGCAAGTTCATTAAAGCAGAGCATCCATGTCAAATTGACATAAATTTTCTTGTTTGAGAACATTTTTCTAAAACACTTATGGAAAGTTTGACATAATTTACACCTACCTTAAGCCTTTGATTTTCTCTATTAATCTTGATAGATTTCTTCCAGGTTTTCACTGTCGGATAATATGTAAGGTGATAAAGGAAGCAAAATATGTGACCCCAAAATATGTTACTTGATATATTGATTATTTTGAGCTGAAGTCTCTTACAAATAACAAATGCAGGAAGAGGATTTCTCTGAACTTCTTTTATCTGCCTAAAAATAAATCCTCCAAAAGGAACCCAATTTTCATAAACTCCCTCTCCTAGGATTCAACTAGAGAAGACTGACTCTTACTATAGAGAGGAGACTAGAAGTTGACAACATATCTAGTCAAACTTTGACATAAACTATCAGACCTCCCATCAATTCTTCTAATGGCCCCATTAATCTTTCCTAAATATTGTTTCTTACCTACAAGGCTTATATCCCATTTCCCCATCCCCTGTTAGCATGGTATTTAATTCTGAATTCTAAAGCCACCTTCAAGTTGCTAATTTTTCCCTGAGTATCTCTCATGTATACATGAGGCATACATGTTAAGAAACTTATGTGTGTTTTCCTCTTGTTAATGTATCTCTGATTACAGGAGTCTCAGCTAAGAAAGAGCTCAGAAGAGTAGAGGAAAAATTATATATCCTACCCTACAGCAATGACAGGTATATTAAACCTATGGAAATTAATTTCTAAGAAGCACAATGACAGTGCCAGCAAATGATTAAATTCTTTGAGATATTCAATGTGAATACAAAATACAGTTGTATCAATGGTGAGTATCAGTTGGAGTTACCTTTATCAAGTGCATATACGAAATCTTTGTAAAAATATTTACTTTATGATTCTTGTTCTGTGATTCCCCCCAAAAAGATAAATTACTATAAACAGATTTTCTATTCTTATTTGGCTGCTGAAGGATACCTCCATAAGATTGCATCAGATCCCAAGTGTATTTTCATACTAAAAATCAGGTATGTTATATATTAACAAAACACTTTTGATTATGCTAACAGTTTTGTAAGAGATTTAGTGGCTTGCTATTTTCTCATATTTACATTCCATTGGATTGAGAAAATTTGGATAATCAATACAATACTAAAAAGCTATGATCAAAGAAAAACACACTGCATATAGGAAAACAATATCCTTTCTCCAAAAGCAAGATCACAATGGATGCTTAATATAATTTCTCAGTAGTATTTTTTAAAAGGAAGGTGCAGGCACAAATGAAGGTGAGCAAGCAGGCAGGCAGGAAGAGAGAGGAAGAAGAGGCATTAATTTATTTTATTTAGTTGTTCATCTTGGTTGTCCCCCCACCCAGGTCCTGGGACATAAGCCTGGATGTCTGGAATGTATGTGAACTGCAATGGTCACACGTTTGCTACTCAAAGTATCCTTAACTTTTTTTTTTTAATCTATACATTTAGATTAATACCTTAAAAGATGTTATGTTTCAAATCTTTATTCCCAAATTTTTAACATATAGTCTAACTTGTATCTTGTATCTGGTACTATAGAATCATTGTATCAGAACAACCATTCTTGGATACTAATTTAAAAATTAGGAAATATTAAAAGGAAAATAGATAATAATTTACCCCTTCTCTTAATGTCCATAATCTGCCATTAAATAAAAAAAATTGTTTTATAGAATATTAAAGATAGAAACAGGCTAATAAAAAAGACTTAGTGATTATGTCTTCACATGGGACTTACGCAAGAAATTATTTTCTTAGGAAGCACGAAAATACTGTCAGTCTCAGTATCAACTGATTCCTATTTCTTTTATTACATTCCTAAACCCATGAAAATTGAGTTAACTTAAAATTGTATGACATTGGAAAAAGTCTGTCTCCTCTAATTAGAAAAGATATGCTGCTTCAGTCAAGCTTGCAAATAATATATTGTTATAAAAATAAAGTTTCTGACTTAGAAGACATATGGTGAATCTTCATGAAGTCAAAGAGAGAGGAGGAGTTGTCATGAAATATGCTCCATTAGAATTGCTAGGAGACACCCTGTACTTTCCTACTAACAAATGTTCCTTTTAAATGTGGTTGTTCATATATTTTGTTATTACATGCATTATTCTTTCACTTTTTATTCCTGTGAATATGTGACATGCTTTCTATTTTCAATTCCTAGAATGTGTATTTCTACTTACCTATTAGAATTCAAAAGGTATATTTCATACCTATTGCATATAAAAATAGAATTAAATAAAAACATGATGGAAAGGAGATAATTCTACCCTTAGGGGTGGAGGGTAGTTGATTTGGGAAAGAATTCACAGAGATACTTAAATTTTAGAGGGTCCTAATAAGTGAGAAAGGTACTTGAGGGAGACATAACAAGAGAAGCAAGAGATTGTTTTCTGATGTGGCTAAAGGAAAGTGTTTTAAGGAATGGCTAGGAATAGAGAAGTAAAGCTGGATTGGGGTTAGTCTGTAAGTGATTTTGACACCATGCAAGGGATTTCAATATTTATTCTCTAGTCAGTCACAGTAAAGAGTACTGGCTTCATTTTAAATGTTTACTAAAGTAATACCTGCACAATATTTAATGATTAAATGGCAATAGAAGTCCTTATAATGATAAAACCACAGTTCTCTTCCTTTCTCTTAAATATTCCCATTTTAACTCTTTTATGACGAATGTCAGTAACAATAAAATTTAACATTGTCCCTGGACTTTCCACATGGCAGAGTAATATTTAGCTAACTTATACTATACCTGTTCTATTCATTACTCCCAATGCCCAATGTGATCATTTTCAACTCCTCTGTTACCGAAGTTACCACTGTAAATTTAAGAAATGTATTCATATGTGTATTCCCTTTTCCATCAACTACATAAAGTATCACTTGGCTCTTTGCTATGTAAGATGACTATACTAGCACTTCTATATTTTCCCTTTAGTTTTCTTTCTTTCTTGAAGTCTACTTTATCCAATATCTTGCTATTTCTTAAATTAATATTTGCTCAACATTTTTCCCATCCTTTTATTTTCAACCAATCTATATCAATATGTTTGGAGTTTCTTACAGACAGCATATAGTTGGGACATGTTTTTAAATTCACTCTGAAAACATCTGTCTCTTATTTGGTGTACTTATATCATTTATATTTAAGGTAGTTATCATTATATTGGAGCTTAAGTCAGCCATCTTATTTTTTGTTTTCTGTTTGTTCTGTTTTTCACTTCATTCTGTTTCTTGTCTTCCAATAATTACATGAACTTTTTTGTTTAAAGGTATGAAGGTTACTAGACAGGCAGGCAGGCTGAAGAGAGAGGAGGAATAAGTATTTATTTGTTTGTTTGTTTATTCATTTAATTTAGTTGTTCATCTTGGTTGTTCCGCCACCTCCAGCCCCGAGTCACAAACCAGGATCTTGGGATATGTGTGGACTGCATCAGCTAGAGGTTCCAGACTTACCCGCTAAGCCACACATGCTTGAATATATTTTAGAATTTCATCTTATCGATATGTGTGTGTGTATATATACACATATTTTACCAACAGCCTCGAGTCTGGGTCCCAAGCAAACTTGAGTGCTTCGGCTTTATGTCATCCGCACCTTAGCCATCTAAGGTACATGGGTGCACACTCTATAGTATTTTTCAATATATTTCTTGTACAGATTTTTAGAGGTTGCTCTAGGTATTACATTACATATACATAATTTATCACAGTATAATGGTGTCATTATTTTCTCAGTTTAGTTGAAGTTTCTACCTTACCACTCTATATCTATATGACTTTACGCTCCTCTGTTTATAGTGTCATAGTCACATATACATATATGTCCACATATATCTCTACATACATTGAAAACTATAAAATATAGCGTTATAATTTCTGCTTCAATCATAAGCCATGATTTAGAACACTCGAGAGAAGGAAAGTCTATATTATATTTACCCATATTTTTGCTTACTGCATCTTTCTTACTTCTAGATGTGCCACCTATCCTTCTTTTATCATTTCTTTTCTGTTTAGAAAACTTCCTTCAGCCATTGTTAGATATGCAGGCACATTTAGTTTTCTTTTATCCAAGGATATCTTGATTTACTTTTCATTGTTAGAGGACATTTTGTATAATATAGAATTCAGGGTTGACAGTTCTTTTCTTTCGGCACCTGAAACATGTACTTCCTCATTAAGTCTCATTGCCGTTTTTTGGTAAATTTTTTATTTTGGTAAAATATCCATAACATTAAATTTACAATTTTAACCACCTAAGTGTGCAATTTGTGGCATTAAGTACACAATGTTGTATAACTATCACCATTATCCATTTCCCAAATTTTCATATTAGGTAATAACTCCCCATTCTTCCCCAGTAACTACTATAATACTTTGTCTCTATGAAATTCCTGTTCTATAAGTAAAATCATACAATATTTGTCCTTTCATGTCTGACTTATTTCACTTAGCATAATGTTTTCAAGGTCCATTCATATTGTACTAGGTGTCAGAACTCCTATCCCTTTTAAGGTTGAAAAACATTCCATTGTGTGTATATATCAAAATTTGTTTAAGCATTCATATGTTGATGGACATTTGAGTTTTTCTACTTTTAGGCTCTTGTTACAATGCTGCTGTGAATATTGGTCTACAGTATCTGATTAAGTCCCTGCTTTTAATTTGTTTGAGTATATACCTAGATGTAGAATTAATAAAACACAGAGTAATTCAATTTTCAATTTCTTTAGGAACTGTCCAATTATTTTCACAGTGGATACACCATTTTGTAATCCCATAAGAAATGTGCAAGAATTCCAACTTTATCACATTCAGTGGTAATTGATATTTTCTATATTTTCATAGTAGTCAGCCTAATAGTATAAAGTAATGATTAATGATGGAGAATATTTTTCAAGTATTTTTGGTCCTTTACCACAGAGAAGTTCCAAATTTTAATGAAGTCCAATTTATTTTTTTTTATTTGGTTGCCTGTGCCATAAAAGAAAACACTGCAACATTCAATATCATGGAGATTGTCTCTAGGACTTTCTTCTAAGAGCTTTACAGTTTTAGTTCTTACATTTATGCCTTTGATACATTTTATGTTAGTTTTTATATGTGCTATAAAGTAAGGGTACACATTAATTTTTATTTTTTAAAGAGAGGAAGGAAGAAAGGAAGAGGAAGAAGAAGCATTAATTTCTGGGTTTCTTCTATGGGTGGATGCTTTTGTGAGGCAACAAGAACTTGGAGCTTCCTCATTTGTGATTTTGCTGACATCTCTCTAGACTCAATGGTTTTGATGAAAAATATGCTCTCATTCACATCATTTTCCCCCTATAATAATGTTGATTCTGCCTGGCTGCTTTTGAGATCTTTTTCTTTGTCCTTCATTTTCATAAATTTGGCCATGACGTGTCTTAGTGTGGATTTATTTGGTTACCTTGTTTAGAGTTCATTGTCTCCTGCATATGTCTTTTGCCACATTTGGCAAATTTTGCTTTGTTTTGCTTTTTTACTGATCACCTCTGGCCCCAGGTCATGAACCTGGATCCTTGGACTTTACATGGTCTGCACCTTGGCCACCTCTGTCACCTAAGTCACAAGGGTACACCCTATTTGGGATATATTTAGCTATTATTTCTTTGAGTTCTTTTTTTATCTATGCTCTTTCTCTTCTACAGGATTTCAGTGACATATATTAGATCTTTTGTTGTTTTTGTTATAATAACATAGGTCATTGAGGCAGTCTCTTCCTTTTTAATTCCTTTAGTTTATTTCCTCTGTCATTCATATTTAGCCATTTGTATTGTTCTATCTCCCAGTTCACTGATTCTTTCCTTTCTCTCCTTTACTCAGCTGTTTAGCTACTATATTCAGTTTTTTAATTATTTATTGTATTTTTGAATTCTTAAATTTCATTTGTCTCTGCTGTTGTCTTCTATTTTTTTTTGAAGTTATTTTCTATTTTTTAATGTTTCAATTGTGTTTGCAATAGTTCACTGAAACATTTTATGATAGCTGCTTTAAAAGTATTTGTCAGATAATCCTAACATTTCTGTCATCTTTTTGTTGGCATCTACTGATTGTCTTTTTATTCAATTTGAGATCTTCCTGGTTCTTGGTATAACTAGTGAATTTCAAATGAAGTATGAACACTTTGGGAATTATATTATGAAATATGAACACTTTGGGCATTATATTATGATCATCTGGATCATACATAAACCTCTTTTAGTTGGCTTTCTATGACACCACTCCAGCAGAGGATGTGGGGATTATGCCCTTTTTTCAGCCAAATGTGGTTAAAAGTTCAAATTCCTCACTGAGTCTTCACTGATTCCTGAATATTGGTCTTCTCATTACTGCTGGGCCATGGTTGGAGTTATGACTTTCCTACAGGTTTCCACTAATACCCAGGTTGGGAGAAGTACTATGCTTTCTTACTTAAGCAGATATCATGGGGTAACAAGTAGCCTCCTTACTGCTGGGAAGTGATCCAAGTCTTGATTTTCCATAAGACTCCTGTAGCATCACTCCAACAGGAAGAGGGATACTCTATTATTTAATTGTTAGGGAAAGTAGCAATCACTTCACTGACACTGGAGATGGCGGGGATCTCATTATTGCCTGGCAAGGAAAGCAAGTTCCAGTTCCCACTTAGTGTTCTCTGATAACACCATGGCAAGGGGATTGGAGTGCTTTTCTATAGCCTGGTGAAGGTACAAGTCTAGATTCCCTACTTACAGAGCTTTTGCTGGCATGGGTGGAGGAGGAGTCATCTCTTTTTCTGCAGTGTTTGGCTGGAGTAGAGTGGTTATTGTCTCAATATTTTCTGCCCTGCTAGGATACCCTCTTCTTGGTCACTTACTAGAGTAAGATTTTCTCAGGATCTTTATGCCTGCACCCTTGGTGGTTCCAGGATGCTGGATTCCTTAGCTCTAAACCTATGATATATGAAGGAAAAAAACCCAGAAAACTCACTACCATGTCATTCCTTGGGTCTGAGTTCCCTTGTTGGTCTTTCTTCTCTCTACCTTTCAAAGCTTTCTTATGTTTGTTTTATACATAATGTCCAGAATTCAGCTGTACTTAGTGAAAGAAATAGAGAAAGTTTACTCTATTTGATCTTTTAGGAAATGGAAGCCTCTTCTTTAATTTATAAATATAAATCAGATTGTGTTACTGACCTACACTCCAAGGAAGTTACCACATGGACTTACAGAATCGTGTTTTCTCTAACAACAGTCTATTTCTTTAGTCTTTTTCCTGCCCTCACCTCCATGCAGTATATTTCAACTTAATTTCTTTTCTGTTACTCAGTCACTTCAAATTCTTTTACCCCTGTGACTTCACACATGCATTTACTTCTCCCAGCAATGAGCCATTCCAATCTTTGCCTGCTTATATTCTTTTTATATCTCAAGACTGTACTTAAAAGTCATCTACTCAGGCATATCTTGGTAGCTGAGGAATTACAACCATACCTGGGGTACAGTCCACATATAGCTCAAGGACCCCGGTTCACAACTTGGGCCAGGAGAAACAACTAAAATGAACAACTTGACATGCCATGGTGGCTTAGCAGTTAAGTCCACAACCTCAAGCTGGCATAATCTACATATACCCTAAAGACCCATGTTCCTGACCTGGGGCTGAGGGTAGGGGACGAACAACCAAGATAAACAACTGAATAAAATAAATAAATGCATCTTCCTTCTCTCCCTTTCTACCTGCCTACTTGCCCTTATTCCTGACTATACCTTTCCTAAATAAATAAATTAATGAATTAAAATGCTTCCTCCTTATCTCCCTGCCTCCCTGCTTCCTGCCTGCCTTCATTCTTGCCTGCACTACTTCCTCTTTAAAAAAAGTCACCTACACAGAGATGTCTTCTCTGATCAGTTTAGAAGTTTCCTCTCTCTTATCCCAGTTGTCCTCTATTATCACCACACTTGTACGTTTCCTACTTCATACCACTACTTTTCATGATTTGCATATATATGTATAATATGTATTATACATATATAAAAATGAGAGTTTGTTTGCTTACTATTATAATATGTTTTCCAGTAAATCATAATCTTCATAGGATCAGGAGTCACTTCCATCAAATTCACTAGTTTATTCCTGGTGCTTACCCCAGTCCCTGGTATATAATGACTATTTAATAAGTGTCTATTGAATTAATGAATAAAGATAAAATATTATGCAATGTACAAATTACATTGCCATTTTATATTTTAGAAAGATGTTTATTCATTTGGCATGCGTTCATATTTTCATATTGTGAAATACATCCAAAATACTTTCATATGTCTGTCATTTTGCTTGCTACATTATGTCAAAAGTCTAGTTGCATGCTTTGCTTATCTAGGATTTTAGGACAAAAAACATATTTTTCTCAATTTTTTATCTCTAGTGCTTACCACAGGACCTATACAAAGTAGATGCTCATGCTGAAAAATCAGTAAATGATAACTTACAGTATATTAAAAGTATTTGAAACAGTTTCTGAGAGAAACTAAATAAACCAAAATATTGTCATTATTTAAATCACCGAAATAACTAAGATTCCTTTCAAAAATAGAGAAAAATGTCAAAAGCAGCAACAAACTTACATACAGTTCTTGGTCAATGGGAATAGCTGATTTGTTCCACTTGGTATGAGCATTCTTAATGTGCCGATATTCCTAGAAGAAAATAAGACCTATTTGAGAAAAAAGATAGTTACCTATGGAGAAAGCAGAGCTTTCTTTCACACTCCCCTTCTTTATTTCTTGCTAGTCTGTCAGCTATTAGCCAGGGAAAAACAATTTATCACTTATCTTGAGCACTTTTATATTAAAAGTTTATCTATAGTGATATACCAGTTAATATATAAACAGAATTTCTGAGCTTATCTAGTACCAATTTTGCCAGTTCACATTTGACACAACCAAGGACTATTACTAAATGTTCAGATGAAAAGGTTTTAACATCTTGAATATGAGGGAAATCTAAGAGTTTTGCAAATAAACTGTTAAAACTCAGAAGGAAGTGTTTAAATCAGGGTCTTTATTTCTTTTTCTACAATACTAACACATGGTTTTAATTAATTTTAGGGTATTCTAGGGTGACCCAATGAAGAGGGAATAATGCAGTCTTAAAATTTGAAATAGAGTTGCTGCTGCTGCTGATGATTTGGTTGAGAATTTTTGCATCTATGTTCATTAGAGATAATAGTCTGCAATTTTCTTTCTTGGTGTTGTCTCTATCAGCTTTTGGTATCAATGTGATGTTGCCCTCATTGAAAGTGTTTGGGAGGTGCTCCCTGTTCTTCAATATTTTGAAAGAGTTTGAGAAGAATCGGTATTAATCCTTCTCTGAAGTTTTGTTAAAACTCATTAGTAAAGCCATCTGGTCCCAAGTTTTTATTTTTAAGGAAACCTTTAATTGCCTCTTCAATTTCCTGGCTTAGTACTGTTCAGGTTTTCCAATTCTTCCAGACTCAGACTTGGTAGACCATATTTTTCTAAAAATCTGTCCATGTCCTAGAAGTATTTCACTTTATTGACATAGAGCTGTTCACAGCTGTTTCCTATGATGTTTTGTTTTTCTGTGGTGTCTCCCCTCTCATTTCTGATTCTAGTTATGAGAGTATTCTTTTTTCTTCATTAATCTAGCCAGTGATTTGTCAATTTAACTTTTTCAAAGAACCAACTTTTGATTTCATTGATCTTCTTGTCTTTTTGCTTTCTATTTCATTTATTTCTGCTCGAATTTTTATTTTCTTTTCTACTGATGTTTAGCTTTAATTGCTCTTTCTCTAGTTGCTTTAGACATAGTTATATTGTTTATTTATCTGCAATTATTCTTGTTTCTTATGGTGGGCCAGGATTGCAATAAACTTCCCTCTCAGTGCCGCTATTTCTGGCTCCTATAGATTCTGGTAGCTCATGTCTTCATTGCCATTTGTCTCTAAGTATTTTTTTTAATTCTTCTTTGATTTTCTCTTTTACCAAAGAGTCATTCAGAAGCATATTGTGTAGTCCCCAATTAATTTGGGGCCTTCCAGCTTTCTTTTTGTGGTTAACTTCTAGTTTTAAGCCATTGTGGTCAGAGAAGATGCTTGGTATGAGTTCAACTTTTGTAAATTTATTGAGACATGTTTTGTGTCCCAACATGTCATTTATCCTTGAGAATGTTGCATGATCACTTAAGAAGAATGTGCATTCTGTAGTTGTTGGATGAAGTATTTGGTACATGTTTATCAAACCCATATGTTCTAATTTGACATTTAAATTTGTTTTTCCCTGTTAATTTTCTGCCAGGATGATCTGTCCATTGATATAAAGTGGGGTGTTGAAGTCTACTATTACTGTGTTGCTGCGTCAGTCCTAATAGTACTTGCTTAATGTTTTTTGAGGCACCTGCATTTGCTGCATACATGCTAATAAGTGTTATATCTTGTTGGATTGACCCCTTAATCATCATATAATGTCCATCTTTGTCTTTTGCTATCTGTATTAGTTGCAATTCTATTTTATCTTATATAAGTATAGCTGTTATTGCTTTTTCTTTTCTTCTTTTTTTTTTTTTTTTTTGGTTGCCATTTGACTCTAGGATTGTCTTCCAACCACTGATTTCAATCCTATGTTTATCAAGTGAAAGAAGGTGATCTTGAATACATCAGGTTGGGTTGTTTTTATAATCCATTAGACCACTTTGTGTTGTTTGGTGAGTTCAGTCCATTAACATTTAGGGTGATTATTAATATGGAACTGTTTAGTGCCATTTTGTTCATTGATTTCTGGGTGTTGTTGTAGACATCGCCTGTGTTCTTCTCTTTTTCTTCTTAGGTGCTTTGAATAAAGTCATGTTTTGATTGCTTTCCCTTTTTGTTTTCTTCTTTGCTTTTCCCCTGGAGATATGTTTTGAGGTGACCCTGATTGTGTTAAGAATTCTGTTTATTTCCTGTTTATATTTTAAAGCAAATTAGTCTTGAACTCATTCTAACCATCCACATTTTTATTCTCCTCTCCTCCTGTCTACTTTTTATATGTTTATATCTTGTTGTTTTTAAGTGGGGCCTTTAAACTTTATAGAGCTTGCTTTAGTAATATTGTAGAGTCGGTTTGTGGTGGTCAATTCCTTTAACTTTTGCTTATCTGAAAAGCTTTTTATCATTCCCTCAATTATAAATTATAATCTTGTTGGGTAAAGTACCCTAAGCTGAAAATTCTTTTCTTTCAGCACTTTGAATATATCAGGCCTTTTCCTTCCGGCTGGTAGAATTTCAATTGAAAAATCCACTGATGATACTCTGGGGGCTCCTTTATATGTGACTCATTTTTATCTAGTTGCTTAAATTTTTTTTTCATTATCATAAGATAAAGACATTTTGATGACAATGTCTCTCTTGTGGGTATGTGTGGGTTTCTTTTATTTGGAACTCTTTGAGCTTCCTGGGTCTGGAGGTCTGCTTCATTCCTCAGGTTAGGGAATATCTCAGCAATCATTTCTTCTAGTACAGTTTGTCCTTCTCTCTCTTTTTTCTCTCTTCTCCTTCTGGGATCCCTATGATGTGAATGTGTTCATTTTCATGTTATCTCATAGGTCTTGTATGCTGTCTTCATTTCTTTTCAGCCTTTTTTCTCTTTGCTGCTTTGCCTTATTGCATTACTTTGTCCTATATTCTAGCTCATTGAAGCTTCATCCATCCTATCTTGAGTCTCTTTATTGAGTTCTTAAGGTCTATTGAATACTTTAGATCAGTTATTGTGCTCTTTATTTCTTTGACATCAGTTTTCAGTTGCTTCATTTCTTATACTGTTGTTCTCTTTTTCTTCCTCTATTTTTTCTTGATTTTCATGAGTATGTTTATCACTGTTGCCCTAAATTCATCCTCAGGTAGTTTCCTTATATCTGTTGCATTCAGTTCTTCCTCTGGAGTTTTAATTGGATCATAATTTCATGCATATTTCTCTGTATCTTCCTCTGTTTGGCATCCTGTTTTTATTCCTGTGGGTTAGGTTTCCCTGAAATGATGGCCATTAGTTAGGGTGTCGACTTGCATCAAAAAGGCCTGAATCTTAGTTTGAATGCTGGGAGTTTTAGTTGTGTGGATTTGTTGAAGCTCTAACATGGACCCTGCATTGAAGCACAAAAATTCTGTCTATGGGGTTGGCGTTTGCATGAGGAAAGCAGAGCCTTCCCTCAGTGTCACAGGTCTCATTGATAAAGACCATGTGAGGATTGTTGTTAGCTCACAATCAGCAAGTAGATCACAGTTCCACACCACCCAAGAGCAGTGCTAGTTAGTAGCTGTTGAAGGTTCTACCCTTCTTGGAGGTTATCTCCCTCCAGGGACACCATAATACCAGAGATACTGTTTCTCATGCCCCTTTGCGTGGAGAGTGGCATTTCAGTGGGCAGGTCCTGCAGCACAGTATTGCAGGAGGGGGCAGGTGTTTACCCCAGCTGCCTTCTGGCAATGGCAGTGTCCCACACAGGATCGCTTGGAAGCTGAGACTCAACCGACTGCATACAGGTCCTCCCTCCACCCTGTGCTGAGACTCACTACACCTTGCTCACTAACTGCAATCCCACTGGCTGTGTTCTCTGATGTTGAAATGAGTTATTATTCTTTTAATCTCTGGGAGGCCAAGTTCTTCCCAGGGATCTGCCCCTTCCACTGTGGCCATCTTTTCCTAGGGCTCAGAATCTTGAGACCACGGTGTGGTACTGAAATCAGATGCTTCATCTAACCTTTTTAGTGTTAAATGCTGCTACCATCTCTGTAGTTGGTGGTCTGCTCTTCCTTAGCATCTTTGTCTGCCAAATAGGTGTTCTCTAGTTGTTTTGTGGGGAGGATGAGGGGTAGTCTGGGGTCCTAGTAGATTGCCATCCTGGACAGGGACACTCATATATTTTTTAAAGAGAGGAAGGGAAGGAAGAAGGAAGGAAGGGCAATATTTTTATTTATTTACGTTGCTCCCCCCACCCCCGATCTCAGGTCTCAAATCCAAGACCTGGGTCCCTGGGTTTTAGATGGTTCACAGTCTAGCTGTCTCAGCCACCTAAGTCACAAGGACAGTCCCAGTTCTCAGATATTATTAATAGAGTCACAAAGGATATCTAACTTGACAAAATCGCCGTTTTTCTTTGTTCTTACTGGAACATCATTTTTTCATTTCACACAATTCTCCACTTATTCCTACTGGAAATATTTGTTTTACTAGTTATACGGACCTCGCATTTTCTTGCTTCTTCTTGTAATTTACTTGCCTTCTATTTCTCTTATGTGAATTTCCTCCCTGGCTAATCACAACCTCTCTCATTCCTATATTTTAGTAGTGACTCAAATCTCTCTTCAGTTCGTACTGAACATCATATTCTTATATGAGAACAGAAACTGCCTACTGCAAATCCCCTCTTGGATATGACAGGTACATAATGTTTATAATATCCAAAACAGAATGAGTTTCTCAGATCATTTCCTTTCTCCAAATCTGCTCCTTCTATTTTTGTTTGTTTTTGATGGAGAAGAAATAATTTACCCATTCATCCAAGCTAGAATCCTGGGAATTATTTTTGATATTGCTCTTTTCCTAACATCTCCTCTCCAATTAATCACCAAGGTTTTTTTGAGTATTTATTAAATTCATTCCTTTCTCTCCACCCCTACTTCTGTTGCTCTATTTCTAACCAAAATCACTCATCTGACACATCCTCCAAATTGATGCACTCTCTACCTAGTCTTTCAAAATCTTTACTCTCCAAGACTGACAGTCAGTATAAAAGATAAAATATGACCAAGTTACTTTATTGCTTAAAGTTCTCAAAGGGCTCTATCCTTTTAGGTTACAGTTAGATATTGTCCCCATAATTTGGATGTTGTCCACCCCGCTTCATATCCTCACCTTTTTGCTTTGTTTTTTAATGCTAACCATCTAGGTACCTCTATATACTTCTCTGTAACTTTGCTCACACTGTCTTGCCTATAAGCTCTTTTAGGCATTATCGCTTGAAGATCATCCCTTAAAGACTTAGAGAGGCATTTTCTCCTCTATATAGTGTTAGCCTCAGCTAAGTACTCCTCTATTCATAGTACTTAAGACTTCTATCACTGTATTTATCCTATTAAATTAACTGGGAATGTCTGTTTCCCCTACCAGTCTATGAGCTTCTTGGTTATCTTTGTATATACAAAGATCAAGATTTTTTTTCTGATTAAAGGCTACAGTTGGGACTAGCACTTTAGTAGTGCTTTAAAAATGCTTGTTAATGAGTATATATGCTCTTCCTTAACAGTTACTAAGTGCAACAGAAACTTCTTAGAGGGACTAGGACTTAATGTGTTAAGAAAACTAGGTTTACTAATTTTGGTGAACTCTGGAATTTTTATTAGACTATGATTAATACAGTAGAGAATACCTGGAAAGCGGCCTAAAAATCCTATTGTGATAACCTCAGCTCATTTCTTTTCATATTGAGATGACTGCTGCAAATCTTGGTCTGGAAAGGATGTGGCTGGACTTAATACAGTTTACTCTAGAGGCAGAACACTAAAGAAAGGATTACACGAATTTAATTATAGCATTTAAGTATTTCTCCCTGATAATTTAAAGAGAGGCTTGGCCCACAGCAGCACATTGAAAGTCCATTTACAATTAAAGTCCTCTTCCTACTTTCTTCTTTTCCTATTGCAAGCACAGACAGATTGATACTTGGTTGCTGTTTGTATCAGAGGCCTTGGTTCTTTATTCAAAGCTGTTAGTTGAATCACACTGTAAGAAAATAAAAGCATTGTTGCAGAAATTTCTCTGAGCTTTCTCTGGAGCAAGTTGCAAATTTTATATATTGTTCTTGATAATAACTTGTGTTTTATTTTACCACTACTAGTTTTATCAAAATTTCCTAGCTAATATTTCTGATCAAGGTATATAATTTGTGACAGCATAGAACACCTGCTTTGGAAATTATATAAAAATGTCTAGGAAAAACTAAGTGGAAAAAAGAAGACTACTATTCTTTCCTCTATTTGAGGATACAAACACCCTCATAGCTATTCTTTTGTGATATTGCTTCTCAATAATCACTCAGAAATGGAAGATAAAAGTGAAAATAATTTATGATGAAAATATTGCTCATTAAAATCTAAAAATTAAAGAGACAGCTATAACAAAAACAAAAACTAAGAAAACTGGGAGAGTTCTACAAGACATTTTGTCTAAATGTTAAATAACTAAAACATTATGTCTTACATGTCTAGTCTGAGGTCTTATGCAGAGTAAATTTATCAGAAAAAATGGTAAGTGTAGGTTAAGGCCCCTATAAGATAACCTAGGTTGAAACATGTGGAAGTTAGAGGACTTCAGTTTACAACTCCAGAAAAAACATCCATATTATTTACTCTTCTCTTTGGTCTCAAAGAGACAAAGGCTTGAAGACACTTCTTTAAACAGAAGGCTCCCTTCTTATCTGACCCAATCTCTGAGTCAGATCCATCACACATGCAGATTCCAGTCAGAGGACCTCTGTAAATCCGTATCTTAAGTTACTTAGAATTATTACTCCTACTATAAAATCTTAAATAGGACTACCTTGGTTATGATAATTAATTTTTATATGAACCTAGAGGGAGAATAAAAAAGACAAAACAATTGGATTACAAGATCATTTAAAGAGATTTATTTTGTAAACATCTTACAAGTTTTATGCCTCCAATTAATTTTTCTCTTCTGCCTGTTTTCATAAAGAATCCAACGCTACTTCCATAGAATCAGTTTGACTTTTATATCTAGACCATTGATGTATGTGTGCCATCATATCATTTAGTGTGTTACGTTTTGACATGTATTTTATGACAATATAACTTTTTCTGTAATCTTTGAGATTGCATTGTGCATTAAAAGAAGGCAAAACTAAGCTCCTCAACTTTGTATGTAATCAAAAATAGAGCAATATATTAACATTTTGAATAATAGTCAAACAAATATAAAAGATTTTATTCTTTCGAGTTAAGAATATAAGAGTGATATGCCCCGTAGCTTGGGCATCTGAGACAACTAGGATGTATACCATGTTAAGCCAGGCACTAGGTTTTGAGATCCAGTGCTGGAGGGTAAAGCCAAAAACTAAAACAAATAAATAAAAATGATTCTTTCTCCCCTTCCTTTGTCCCTTCCTTTGTTTAAAAAAAAAATGTATATATATATATGAGTGAAGGCAATAATTATTTAGTCATTTTATTTTTCTTCTCCCAAAATCAAGACTATTCAAGTGAAAAGTCCATTACCTTCTGGATATGTTGATTTAAATAATTAACCCCTATTACATTGTTTAAAAAAAGGCAATAATTTTATTTTGTTTTGTAGGGGAAACCTCAGGGAAGATTTAGGACAAATACCTAAAGCTTTGTTAAACTCTATTAGGTTATTATAACTCCATATTCACATCACAGTTCAGTGATTCTTAGTTCTTATAAATCTTTTTATGGTAATCTCAAGTGATAAGACAAAATAAATTCCTTACAGTAATATAAATAGGAGATGAAAATATATAACTTAATTCTGATGTAGGGTCTTCTTCAAAATCTTCTTTGGGGTATTTTCTTACATCTTCTGTGGTGCTGGTCTTTTCATGAAATATGTACTCCTATTTTTACTGCATCGTGCTCTCTGACACTTTTTTTGATTGATATTCCATTCATGACGCAAATGACAGCTCAATTAGAATTTGCTTACAATATGATGTATATAGTCTGGTTGGTTGTCATGCAAGTCTAGTCTCTAAAGTCTGGTCTTTCAGTCAAATTTGGTCACTTTGTACTTTCTCACAGTTGCTCACTGGGTAGTGGTCAGGAACACTTCTTGGTGACTGTCAGACTCCTTTGTAGTTAACTTTCTGATGAGATATATTTGGCTAACATTCAATGGATATCCTCCTTCCTACTGTTCATTTTGTAACACTGACATAAACATTTGTACTCATTTTAAAAACTTATATTCTGGAACCACCTTAACTTGATTACAATCATCCATCATGACTTCAACAAATTACTTAACTTCTTTAAGTCTTATTCATTAATTTATTCAACATTCACAAACTATGTGTAATAGGCTCTGGGGATAGGAAGTGAATGTGATAGCCAAGTTTTCTCAATATAAGATATGTCTAATGATAGAGTTGTTTTGAAGATAAAATGTATGTAAAGTACTTAGCACAGTGCTCAGTTAATGTTCCTTATTAACAGTATTGTTTTGATAAAATTACTTTTAACATCTTCCTCCATGACCTGTAATGAGTCACAATATATCCATCCCATTCCATTTTTTAATAAACAGCTATTCCATAAATTACTGATGATGGAAATGCTCTTTTCTACAATTATTGATGCGATGTTTTGAGACTCAGCTGGAATGTAAGCACTGCAAAATACAATACCTTTCACACCTGGTTAACCAAGGGAAAAAAACTGCAAATCACTTTCATTGTTTTGATTATGAAAGGAAGGTGTTAAACTTGTATCCTATGAGCTAGACTTGTGTAGACAGTCTAAGTTTCTTTCCAAAAACTTGTCATATACTTTTAAGCTTGGGTTATTTGAAAAATCAACACTTTTACATATGGACATCTTAAGTTTTACTCAGTTTGTATCACTAGTCTGAAAACATCAATAAAAAGTTTAATTACCTTGGCTTCAGCTGTGTGCGCATATCAATTCATGTCAGTCAAGAAAAGTGACAGTCATGAAACTGAACTAAGGAGAACACTTTACCTCAGGAACTGACAAAACGTATTGACATCACTGAAATGCTTATAGAAATAAAATGAGTTTCTCTTTTACTCAATGGAGCTATTTAAGAAGAACAAAGGGGAAAGCATCTAAAGTGGTGGTACGGAGTTGGCTTGTACACTTTCTAGAATTATTTGTCATTTCAAGTGAAGCCTCATTAAGTAAACTGTCTTTGCCTAAGGGTTGCATAGGAGCCTGTGTGAGACTTTTGAAAAACATTTGCTTTGAGGAGTCAAGTTTACAACTGGTCAATCATTCGAAATGCTCGTGGTCTTCTTGTGTTCTTAGATAAGAATACCTGAAAACAAAAGGACCGCCTCTAAAACAGGGACTGGGCTCTAGGTGTTGGAGGAGTTGACACAGTGCCCTTCAAAGGCTCGTGGAGCCGAACCTCTTTAGGTAGCGGCACCGGCACCAGCAGGCTCCAGGCTCCACCACCAGGGGCGGTCCCACTGCACCGGCCCTCCTGCCTCGTCACTGCAGCGTTTCTGGCTGGCGGAGCCCGGTTCTCGTCCGCGGCATTCCACGCCTCCGTCTCCGCAGACGTGTGCGGGCCTCGGGAATCACCTCGGAAGCCCACACCGCAGCGGGGAGGGCGGGAGCGAGGAAACCCGGGCTCCCGCTGTACCCCCGCGCTCGGCGAGGTCCCCCTCCCCTGGGCGGCGGGGCCGCAGGTACCTCTTCAGCCGCCTCAGCAGTCAGCGTTCAACTGGTGGGCGGCCCGTCCCGCCGCCGCCGCGTCCCCTCACAGGCCCCTCGGAGTCACGCTCCGGCCGCCAGTAGCTGGCTGACTGACTGACCGGGACCTGAGGCTCTCGCCGCCGCTGCCACGCACGCCTTCCCCGCGCGCCTCTGTCCCGGGGCGGCCAGCGGGACCGTCTGCGGGGCTGTCTGCGGGGCGGGAACACCACGCTGCGCGGCGCCCGCACCTGCCTGACTGACAGAGAGACCCCGGGCTTTGGCTGTTTGCCGGCGCGTGCGCGCACGCGCCTAGCGCGCCAGCCGTCGGCCCTGGGGGCGGGACCGCGCGCCGGCCAGCGGGCGGGGGGCTCGTGGCGCGCGCGCCCCGCACCCGAGGGCTGCGGAGAGATATTTTGGGTGGCAGGAGGCCCCTCGTCATTTCCGCCGGGCAGCTTGTCGTGTCGGGGGCTTCATTCCCGCTCGACAGGCGAGCGGTCAAGTTGGTTGCAAGCGTGCGGCGGCGGAGGCTCCTTCCCTCGGCGCCACGACCCTAGGCGACGTGAGCCATGAACTGAAGCCTCGGAGGTACTGAGACCCGGAGCGGAGCGGCGGAGCCGCAGCAGCTGTCGCCGCCTGAGCTGGAACCCAGCGGAGCCGGCGCGGAGCCGCGACCCCGGCGTCTTTCCTTCCCCGTCGCCGCTCCCACCGCCGCAGCCCGCGTTTTGCTAAGACACGTTGCAGACCCGAGGACCGACACAAAAGCCGCCTTCTCCGCGCCGCCCGCCCAGGGAGGCAGATTCTAGCCAGGGACCCCATCTGAGGGTGGCTCAGGCTTCTGAGTTCCTTGTGTCTGAGCTCTGCGCCCCGCGCGGACCCGACCCCGTGCCCATGGCTCTGATCATGGAACCTGTGAGCAAATGGTCTCCGAGTCAAGTAGTGGACTGGATGAAAGGTAATGCCCGCTACGCGGAGGGCCAGGCGGCCCTGGGTCGCGGGATTCCGGCTTGCGGGAGGGAAGGGGCGCCCGCCGCGGCCGGACCCGACATCGGGTCTTCCGCCGGCTGTTCGTGTGCTCCGGGGAGCGGTGGGGCTTCCTCCGGGGAGCGGTGGGGCTTCCTCCGGGCTGGCGGGGCTCGGGGTCCCAGGCTCCTATTGTCTTCAGGCGGTGGCTCCCCAGCCGAGGGGGCGCGGAGAGCGCGGGGGTCGCGGGTAAGACTCGCTAGTAGGCTGCAAGCCGGTGGCGGAATCCCGACGCATCTTGCGGGCTTTCACTCCCCTCGCCACCTCCAGGTCGGAGGACGTGGCAAGCCTTGTCGGTTCCCTTGGGACCCTCAGAGACCTATTCCGCTGGCGGCCCAGGCCCCAGCCCCTTTGTTCCTGGGAAACCTGACGCCCCCTGGGCGGCAGCCCCAGCCAGGTGCCTTCTCTAGCGCCAACTCTCCCGTCAACTTTTAAGCCCACATAATGAGGTCAGGACGCGGCCGCCCAGGTTTAGATCCGGGGAGCCCCCCTCCCCCAGTTTGGGTTTACATTGTTCGGGGGACGCACTACTTTGGGGTAGAGGAAAACATGCTTCCCTTGGGACAGTCTCGGCGCTGGTGTCTGTGGCTCCCTCCTGCGCAGCCCCCCCAACCCCTCCGCGTCCTTTACCGCCTCCTCTTCTGGCCAGTTGATGCTTTGGACATCGTGGCTCTTTATTGGGGTCTTGGCTCCAGGGGCAAGGTGTTACGTATTCAAGTAACCCCATATTTCTTCCATTTTGAAGATTCTACCCCTTTCCCGCTGGCAGTGTTTAGTGATCATTGTTATGGGCACACGCTCTCAGGGTCTCAAACACGGGTTTTGTTTTGTTTTGTTTTGTTTTCCCCTTTAGTCTCCGGGCTTTCCAGCCTCACCATCTCCCTCTGTTGTCTGAGTTAAGGGGCCTGTAGAGGGCCCCCTTCCTCACGACCACTGCATACGCACACCCTCACCTCCCACCCCCAAGAGTCCTAAGATTTGGGAAATGCTGACAGGGGATGGATGGAATGGAATAAAGGATTCCCAGACACACTTGGGAGATGTTAGAGCGTTGCTCCTGGTTTTTCTTGGACACTGACTCTAGGTAGACTTTAACACATCAAAAACTTATCATTTGTGAAAATGCCCGTTCCGAAGGTGAGGGAGCCCCTTGTGTGGTTTGCTTAGCGGCCGACTTTCTAAGTTCCAGGTGCAGCACTTCAGAACGAAAGGAGGTGATTGGAATTGATTGAGGACGACGGGGAGAAACTCAATCCCCCCCCCCCCGCCCTTTTCCCGAACCTCTTCAGCTTCTTGCTTAGTCTTGTGGGTTTTCTTTTCTCCATTTGCTTTCCTTTTATTCCCTTACTTGCCCCTTTATTTCAAATTCGTTTTTCTTTTCTAACATGTGGAAAGTGCTTTGTACCTGCAAAGCACAGTACAAATGAGACTGAATTGAATTAAATCGAATTCATTATTTATCGACTGCCGCCCTGTGTGCGGTGCATTGTGCTAAGGTGCCACTAGTGCAATGACTAAGACAGAGTCCTGCAGTGGTTCACCTTTTCTCTTTTTCTTTTCGTATATCCTATTGAAATTCCACTTTCCTAGATTCCCACCAATTCCCCCCACCCTTCGGATTGTCAGATACAAGCCTGTGTTTTCTATTTTTCTGTCAGGAAAGGAAGGACCAGAGTGTATGCAAGAAGCAAGAGTGCTTAATTAAAACCCTTTCTTTGAATTTACCTAAATGGCTACTTTAGTTTGACTCTACCACTGAAATACTCAGAGAAAAGCTACCTAGGCTCCAGAGCAGTCTGATTAGAGACTGCTTCTCACAAATTCCCGTGATGCTTGCAGTGAGTGCTGCATACTCCATCTTCTTCACTTCCCACCTTCCCAGTCTATTCTTGCAGTTTCCCCTCTCTGGACAGTTAGGTCCACTGAAGCACATAGAACATATGATGCACATATTATTGCTTTTTCAGTACGCTAGTCCTTTAAAAATCTCTCCAACCTCAAATGCTGACTTTTTCAAGTTGAGCAAATGTGGTTAGCTGTTATTTTAAATGATTGTTATATTTAAGTTGAATAATTCCTTTTCATACCTGTTAACAGCTGATGAATTTTAGAGCTATTTGAAAATATCCTTGAGGTAGCCAAGATAGAATGTGTGTGTCTTTGTACACATTAGACTAGAAGAGAATAACTGATGCTGTTATATGTATATTTAAAGTTCCACACTGCTTACTGCTGAGATTTCCATAATCTTTGCATATATTTGACTTGAAATATTATCAGAAAACAAGATTTCAAAAGACAGAATTAGACCACGGGCCATGAACTGAATGTATATAGAGATGTTGATTTATAGTGATGCACATCTTAAACCTATATATTATTACAATGTATTACAATGTTCAATAATTTCTCTTAAAAAGTTTGCTGAAATGAACATTTTCTCAGCTTAGAGCTTACATTGCTATTTTAATTAATTTTCCCACCCTGTTTTTTCCCCAAATAAACTTTACAAAACACATTTAAAAATGCTTTTCCTCTTTCTCAGATGCAGTAATGTCTAAAAGTCTACTGATTTAGGCTTTAACTTTGGAATGGCTAAACCTCATGTAGTGTTGTATAATATATTGTGTTATAAAGACAGTACGAAAGAATAAACAGGACTCGTGAGCAACTGCAACGTCGTGGGAATTCTTCAAAGCACGCTCCTGATGTGCCAGTTTTCATCATCCTTAACATTTCAAGTAATAGCAGCTTATGCTTTTAGCTAGTCGCAATCATAAATAGTTATAATTCTGTTTAGTAAAGTACATGCTTTATGCTCTTTCTAGGGTATTTTTCTCTCACTAAACAGAACAGGTACCAACCACTGTGTATATAAGAATATTATGTCAATATATTTCTGATTGCAGACAGTTTATGAAAGTGATATAAAAACTCAGTCATCAGAGAGGGAGGCGAAGGGGGAAAACTGGGCTGAAAAGATTATTAAGCTTTAGTAGTGTATATTCGAGATTTTTTATGAAAAATCATTTATACATTGCAATTCATTTCCATCGATTTCTATTAAAGTGTATTTGAGTGTGATTCAAATAAAATTTATTAAATATTAGTAGAGATAAAAGGAATTGCATATTTGATCACCCCAGCTCCACTGCTTGTAAAGTCAAATACTAAATTTTCTGCAGACATTAACAGTTTGTTGTGACAAAGTGTCAAGTTTGTTCCAGTAAATATATGAACTCTTCGTGAGTCGGTAAAATAAGCAGTTCTATCCCAAATTATCCAGATAATACTTTAGACTACTTGGAAATACTTCTAGACATTCAAAATGAATTAAAAAATCAATTTTGTAAAAATAATTTTGAGAAAATCAGATGCTCATCATTTAGTGTTTGAAATCAGCCTTTTCTAATTGGAAATTATATTTAATTCTATTGTAGTTTTGAGAAAATTTTAAAACATAAGCCTATTTGGACTAAATGAAGGCAAAGCAGTTAATTGGAAAAAACTATAGGTAGAAAAATAGGCCAATAACTGTTCTAATTTTTGCTCAGTCTATTACTCTAAAATACATTGTTTCTCAGAGCCTGTCTGTTCATTTGCAAGGTCTGCAGAGTCTTCATAATCTGTAGTTGTTTGAAACTAATTTTTGGCCTGTGGAAATATATAGCAAAACTTCTGCACACATTATGGTCATTATAATTAATTTTATTATTAATTTTCCTTGTTCATGGCACATCCAGTAATTCCAGTTTTCTTCTCATACCTTTTGCATCTTGGAAACTCTTTCAGAATATTCGCATGATTAAGAGAGTTATTTTCTAGAACCAGCTCCTTTTATGGCATTTTCCCAGTGAGATTTAAACCCTTTTAGAATCAAATATAATGATTATTGTTTTCAGAATCAACTAACAGTAATCCTCGTTTTGCTAGCCTTCTCTTACTGTTTCTAAGATTTATCTCCATCCATTCTTGTATTATTATGGTTCCTAAAATAATCTAAATTTTGATAGCCTTTCTCAAAGCATCTGACACTTGACTGCTCTATGTTTTCCTATTTACTTTATAAACCCTTTTCTTTATGGGGTATTCCCTGACTTCTAATTTCTCTTCTGATGACTCAGCCATCTTAAGGATAGAACATGAAATACGTTATTTTAGCTATAAAAAAGAAAGGTAAAACCAACATTTTACCTACAGTCCTACAAGAGAGGATAATGCAGTGATGAAATAAGGTCTATTTAGTATAGAAGTTAAATGCTGTAAAGAAGAATGTATCTGATAAGGTAAAATTTTGACTTGTACAGTACTCTTTAGTAGTTTTTCCTCTTCTTAGGTACCCAGAGCTGGGGTTGAAATTCATCTTAATTAGATGAAATAAAATGTCAAAATGTTTAGTTAAACTGTCTTGAGAGAGTTCAGAAATAATTTTTGGCAGGAGCTTAAAGAGTATATACACTGTAGGGGAAAAAAATGTTAAACTTAAACGAACAAATTGGCCCTGTCATTTCCTTTAGAAAACCTTCGTTATCCTCTATTGCAAAGTGACTAGATAGTCACCAACAGGCATCTGCCTTAGATGTGGCATTATTTTTGGAACAGCGACTCTTTTACACAAAGAAGAAATTTATCTTTTTGATATGTAGAATTTGGTTCACAAGAAATATTTATTTATAGTGTTAACATTTGTCCTTAAGGAAACACTTGTGGGTTGGTGCATATTAGGGACAAAAATTATGTTTATGTGGATGTATTCTGGTCCTTAGATATCATTTACTCAGTCCGTCAGCATGGAAGATGCTTTAATGGATGTCTTTAAATAAATTATTCTCTGCTTGAGGGAAAAATAGTCACTGTAAGAGCCAGTAAACTACTATGCCAACATAGAGACAGGTACCGAGTAATGCATTCGGTAAATTTTTTAAAGTATTCAGATCTTATACAAGCACCAATATAGATGATGATGGTTTTAATAAGTCAGGAAGGAATCCATGGGGAAGGTGGGGGTGTTAGCAATTGTTCAAACCATTTACTCAATTAAGGCATATTAAGAGAGATGTATTCTAAATGTAGAGGCGCAGCGAGAGACTCTAGAGTTGAGCTGGGGTGCGTAACCAGAAGGGTTGTGTCTAGGTTTGTCTGGTTGAAGGAGAGGGGTGGGCAGCAGAGGGAAAGTGAGGGAGGCTCCATGAGTAGGTGGCACAAAAGTACAAGAACAAATCTGCATTTCACAAAGACAATAAAACTCTCATCATGTCCTGAGTTTAAATAAATACCACATTATAAAACTTTGGCTGCCAAAAATAAGCCCACAAAGAATGTGTATTGAATTGGTACAGCTGTTTCAAATCTGTTTCTCATGAATAATTTGGAAATAACGTTAAAATGAGTTATTTTGAAGATTAATTACATCATTAACATTGTGTTGTTAGATACTCTGAATTTTACTGATCCAAATTCTTATATGAAGAATGGAGATAGGCTTTAAATATTGATGCTGTTCTTATAGCAATGATAAATACCATTTTCATTTATAACCGTGACCTTAGAGTAGGGTTTGATTTGTTCTTAGCAACTTTTAGCTTTCTACGTGACTTCCTGCGATACCTCACATATAAGGCTTATTGTGAAAAATGAAGGATTAGCGTCTGTAAAGAGTACTAGAAGGATGGATCATATGCACTAATTTAGAAGGGGGGGGAAACCAAGGGACTTAAAAATAGCTTTTTATGTTTTATCATTTTATCATGGTTTACTGTCTGGCTAAAGCACAGCAAACACAGTCTTTAATACAGGATCATTCAGCTAGTAAATTCAGCTTTCATGCATAGACTAGGTCTGTGCTCCCCCAAATGGTACCTTTTCTGTGGTTATAGAAGCCAGACGATTCAAAGAACCCAAGAGTTGATTTTCCCTAAATATTTAAAAACATTTTATGGTAAAACAAATAGTTATTATATTCATGAATAGAAGGCAAAATTGGCATGATTTTAAAGATGAGACCAGAGGCTCAACAGGAATTTTAGTCTTGCAGTGGGCTGTTTAAACCTGCATTTCCCAGACCTCTTAAAGTTATGTGTATACTCCATTCAGCAATTATGGATGCATCAGTGGAAAAGATTGAGAAGTGGCGGTTGGTTTAGAAAAGGTAAAATTACTGCACTGTGCTTCCTCTTTTTTTTCCTTTTATTGCAAGAAACAAAATGTGATCTTTTCTGTCAGGGTTAGTGATCATTTTACCATTTTTTGGTCCATAAACCTGTAGCTGGGATGGACTTCTTGAGAATAATTCTCATACAATCCTGTCCTTTCACTTTTCACCTCCATAAGCTTAAAAAATATAATGGTTTTTCGCTCTTTTTGGAATAAAGACTGAAGTTCTTAAAATGACCTATAAACATTAAGGGTTTGGCTCTTGCCTGTGAGGTAAGCCTTCTTCCTAACACCAGCTGCATTAGCCTTCTTTCAGTACTATTTACTCACCTGTAGGCCTTTGCATTTAATGTATGTTCTCTCTTACCTCTTCACCCAGTTAAATTCTACTCATGCTTCAGATTTCAAACCTCTCCTTTCCACTTTAGGAAAGCCTTCCCCAATCCCCAAATCACATCATATCCTCATTGTGTGATCTTCTGATACTTTGTATATCTTCTTTGTCCTGTTAGCCAATTTTATTTTTACATTAATTTCTGTGGTTATTGGATGAAGACAAGGACCCCATCTTTTTGCATAACAATGCATAGGAAAGTATCTGGTGAAAAATAGGCACTCGAAATATTTATTGAGTGAAGGAATAAATAAATTTATTCACAGCTTACTGGTCTGTCAGCAAATCTGCTTTCCTAAATGACAATGCACGAAAAGTCCTTTATAATCTAATGGCTATTTCAGTGCCAGGTTGTATACGTGCCAGAATACAGTGCAAGTAGGGAGGGCGTATCCAGTTTTCATATTTGTGTTGCTCTAGCCAATCCAGTACCTGAAATCATGGTTTAGATTCACTTTCTTAAGAAATATTAATGAATATCAATGAATATTTAATACTTCTGTGTTTATTCTATAAATATTATGAATGTTTGTTCCTGATGTGACTTAATAGGCCAATATAATAGGCAAAAGATACTTAAAAGATTAAAATGTACCCCATAAGCATATATTTTTGTAATACAAATTTTCATATTTCTTTATTTTGGTGGGGGTGTTTTAAAAGAAAGGAAAGAGATGAGGAATCATTTAGGGAAGAAAGGGAGGGAGGGAGGAAAGGAAGGAAGAAGGGGAGGGGAGGAAGAAAGATCTTTATGTATTTGTTCATATTGGTTTTGCACCCCAGCCCTGGTTCTCGGACCTGGATTCTTGGACTTTATGTGGTTGATTCATGCAGAGACTTACTGTAAGTACAGCTGGTTGAATACAGATGCCTCATGTGGATTTTTTGTGAATTACATT
>RJWH01006101.1:0-61123 GCA_004363575.1 Solenodon paradoxus | reverse complement strand
TCAACTCTGAAGAAACCTAGTCTTTTGGCCCCTCTTGGCTCTTCAGAGTCAGGGCCCCTTCCTGGCAGCTCCTCAGACTCCAAATCCACAGTCACCTTCATGGGATTGACCCCAGTGTCCTCCACAGTACCAGTCACGGACACTACCAAGTCACCTCTGCCCCCTCCAGCCGAGACACCCACCGGATCCGAAGTCCTGTGTTGCAACCCATTTTTGATACCTGCCTATTAGCGAGAATGAAGGCCCCTGGCCATCTAGCTCTTCCCAGGTCACAACTGTGACATCTTCCAGCTCTGCCCCTCCCACAACCACCAGCACCTCACCCCTCACATTCCAGCCTGTCTTTGACAGCATGGGGCCTACATCTGCGCCTTTTGTCAACTCCTTTCCCTCTTAAGCAAATAACTACTCCAGTCACTACCATAGGCGCCCCTCACTTTTCTGACTGAGCCAGCGCCACCTCTACAGTGACTGCCTGCACCACATGCTCCAAAGCCTGTGTTCAGCTTTGTGGTCAGTGCCATGAGCAGCGCCATGAGCAGTGCAAGCAGCAGCACTACTTCCACATCCCAGCCGTTCCTCTTTGGCCCTCCCCCTGCCTGTGGTACCAGCTTTACCCCAGCCCTGGGCTCCATATTCCAGTTTGGCAAGCCTCCTGCCATGCCTGTTACAGCCTCAGTACCTTCAGCCTGTGCCTTCCCAGTGCTGTTCAGGTGTCTGCCAGCAGCAGCACCCCAGTAACCTCAGCCCCCACCACCAGCAGCAGCCCACACTGACACACTAGCTCCAGCACCCCAGCCTTCAACATTCCCTTTGGCTCAGGCACGAAGCCCTCCCTCCCATCATACCCAGGAGCCAACCCCCAGCCTGCCTTTGGGGCCACTGATGGGCAGCAGCAGGATTCTGCCAAGCGGCCCCTCGCCCCTAGCCCCGCCTTTGGCAGCTCTTTCACGTTTGGAAACTGAACTGCGGCAGTGGCAGCAGGGCCTGGATGCCGCTGAAGCCCCAGCCCAGCCAAAAGCCGACTGGCATGCCAAAGGCTGACAAAACAACTACCCACGCCCGGAGAAATGAAATGCTTTTGGTTTTGCAGGCCGTAGTCTTTGTTTTACTACTCATGGCCGTGAGAGTAGACAATACCAAAGCAGGTCCAATAAAGATTTAAGGACAGACATTTGAATTTCTCACAGCCTATTACATGTCACAGAATATTACTTTGAGATTCACCACCCCTTTTAAGAACAACCTGTAAATCTCTTGGGCGTCATAAAAACGGGTGAGTGTGTTTGGTCCAAGGACGCTGGTCTGCGATGCCCCACAGGCACACACACACACACCCACTCACCCCTCCCTTCCCGGTCCTGCCTGTAACATGTCCTTTCAGGAGCGCAGGACACTGAATTGTCCTGAAGCAGCTAAAATTCATTGTGAAAGAGTCAATAAACGTAACAAGAGCAGAACAGCGACTAAAATTTTATTTTGGAACGTAAGTTGAACGCTAAGCCAAAGTTAAAACAAGGTCAACTCAAGACCAAGTTTCAGATGGACTGCGTGCGCAGTGAACTATAGGCCCGCCCCGCCGCCCCTCTTCGGGATCAGCTGGATTGGACTTCCGCCCCGGTAGCTGTCATGGCCGCATGTTAGATCTCTCCAGCACTTCCGGGAGAATCGGAAATGTAGAAAGTTACTCTCAAGACCGGCCATCTAGACAAGGGAGGCGGGATAACAACCTCTATTATTGGCCAGTGCAGGTAAGGAAGCGCGTGGTGACGGTTATCCACAGGCCGGCGCAGAAATGGGTGGGGAAACTGTGGAACGTCAGCAACTGACATGCGTGGTGTGGCGCGACGCTTATTTGTTATTTGTCCCTAAGGGGCGGAGGGAGTGTGCGGCTTCGTTCGGTGATTGGTCCGTGGATGAGCTACTAGTTTTTTATTGGCTAATATCAGCTGAGTGTTCTACGATTGGCCGGCGCTGCTTGGGGCGGGCAGGCAGGGTAGCTACGGTGTGATTGGGCTACACAGAGCGGAGCGTGCATCCCTGGTCGCAGAGTGCTGGGCACCCGCAAGCGATGGCGTCGGGCGGCTGGCGCTGGGTTCGCGGCCTATGGGCCGTGGGGCAGCCTCTGTTCCAAGGTCGCGCGCTGCTCGTCACCAACACCCTGGGCTGCGGCACTCTCATGGCGGTCGGGGACGGGGCGCGCCAGTCCTGGGAGATCCGGTCCCGGCCCGGCCAGAAGTTCAACCCTTCGCGTTCGGGTGAGCAGGCCTGCGTTGTGAATCGTGACCCAGAGGAACCTTTGCCCCCTTGGAGACCCTGAATTGGCCCCTCCGGCTGTCATTTCAGTCCCTGACAGAATCTTTGACCTCCGGGTGCACCATATACTCTGACAGGACTCCTGGGGACAGCACCTCCGACCCCTCCCAACCCCTCCCAACCCCTCCCAGGGTCCCTCCCCTCCCAAACCCCGAGGTCCCATCCCCCTCTCACTCTGCCC
Organism: Solenodon paradoxus; assembly: GCA_004363575.1. Classification (NCBI taxonomy): domain Eukaryota; kingdom Metazoa; phylum Chordata; class Mammalia; order Eulipotyphla; family Solenodontidae; genus Solenodon; species Solenodon paradoxus. Next base: position 58,626 of record RJWH01006101.1, on the reverse strand, counting down.
ATCCAACACTTCCCTGTCCAAGCTGCCTCCCTTTCCTCCTCTGGAAAGTGGATTGATGGAACCCACTCAGCGTGGTGAGAGAGTTCCTGGGTTGGTGCCTGGCAGTGGGGCTGGTGGCAAATTATAGGGCTGGGCTCTGGGAGGGCGTGGATGGGGGCGTTTTCCTGCCTGATGTGCCCCCATTATTGGACCACCCCCAGCGAGCATGTTCGCGGTAGGCTGCAGCATGGGACCCTTCCTGCACTACTGGTACCTTTGGCTGGACCGCCTGCTGCCCGCGTCCGGCCTCCGTGGCCTCCCGAACGTCCTCAGGAAGGTTCTTGTGGACCAGCTGGTGGCCTCGCCCACACTGGGCATCTGGTACTTCTTGGGTAAGGAGACCCAGTTGCCGGGGCTTTGCCCGACATGGGTCAATTTTGTGTTAAGAAGGATGCCAAGGTAAACTTCTGATATGGACTGGGGTCCAGGTCACAATGCTGACGGGACAGACCCACTTGGGTGTGAGTGGCAGAATCAGGGGCCGTGGTGACACGTGTAGGAGGGATTAAGACAGTATTCGGAGGGTTTCCCAAAGGAAGGGACACTCCATGAGACTTGAGGAAACCATCAGGTTGGAGGAAGAACCTATGCAAAGGCCCTGAGGCTGAAGGAAGACTAGGATAGACATCGCGCAGACATCTTAGCCTGGTCCTCAGCCCCTTCTCCATCCTCCAGGATCCTTATCTGGAAGATTACTATAGACACGTAATAAGCATGTTTCTGTCCTCTTTCTGCTTACAAGCTCTCCTGTGCTGTGCTGTCTCCCCACACCAGCCACACTGCTGTGCCACCTGCACACTGCCAGGCTTTTTAAATTCCCTGTTCTTCCCACCCTGTCATCCTGACACTCACTTTCGTTTCTTGCTTTCCTTCCCAGGCATTGGCTGCCTAGAGGGCCAGACACTGGAGGAATGCTGCCAGGAGCTGAGGGACAAGTTCTGGGAATTCTACAAGGTGGGGTGCTTTCCTAGACACCACCCTTTGGACCGCCTGGACCCGTGCACACCTTCGTTCTCGGCCCTTCCATCTGCCCTGCCCCTTCACCGAGGTCCCGCCCATCAGGCTGTCTGCCCCACCCACCTCTCAAACTCCCTTTTACACCTGTCAGCCTTTTCAGGCCCCTCCCCTTTATTCATTTCCCGCCCCTTGAGCCCTGCCCACCGTTCAGGATCTGCCCCTTTGCTCCGGCCAGACCCCTTGAGCACCGCCCTTCAGGCTGCCCGCCTCTAGTCCTTCCGTTGAGGCCGAGGCTGCTCCCCCTACCCCCATTTAGAATCCGCCCCTTTGCTGGGGTTCTGCCCCTGGAACCTGCCCTTCACCGCTTGCACTTCCCCACAGGCGGACTGGTGCGTGTGGCCCGCTGCCCAGCTAGTGAACTTCCTGTTCGTGCCACCTCAATTCCGAGTCACCTACATCAATGGCCTGACGCTGGGCTGGGACACATACCTCTCCTACCTGAAGTACCGGGTGAGCACAGGGGGTGTGTGAGCACTGGCGGCAACACAACTACCCTCCCACTGGGGGCGGCCTCTGGGACGACTGTGTCCCATGGGGGCAGCAAGGTGAAGACGCACTCATGCCCACTGTCTGGAGTGGCTGCAGCCAGGCCGGCTGATGACAGGTACAAGAGGGCCTGTCTAGAAGCTGGCACAAGCAGGAGTGACCAGACGTCCTGTGCACACAGATCCCAGACCCCGAGATGACCCCAGGATGTGTGGCCCTGGGCCCTGTGCAGACTGGCCTGCAGCCCTCACCTGGATGCCAGATGACGCGGGACTGACTCCCAGCTGACCGCCTGGTAGGGCCTGCCCTGGCGCAGACCCTGGGCCTGTGGCTGGACAGCTCTTCCCAAGACTACTATGAGTCTGTTTCCCCATCCGGAACACAGCTCAAATGGATACCCCTTCCTGCCGGGAGCCTCAGTGACCGAGACAGCCCACCCCCAACCCTGGGCCTCCAGCCCCCATCGCTGCAGTGAGGTGACCATCTGGAGTGAGCCCCGTTCTCCAGAGCCATGAGCAGCCCCAGGTGGGACTGGAAACCCTATTAAATTCTCTGTCCTTGAAAATACCAGCATGCTGACACACCCTGGTGGAACAGCAGTTGGATCAGTCTCCAAAGGAGCAAGCCACATACCCTTGGGTTCAAGACCAATGTCAGCGAGAAAAACAACCAGTGTGAAAAAATAAAGATGCTTCTTTGAAAAAAAAAAAAAAGACATTCCACAGCTGGCACTGGCACCCACACAGAGCTGAGTCCTCATTCACTTTATTGGGTGTGTGTGTGTGTGTGTGTGTTGTCATGACATCTCCTAGGGCTGGGGGCAGGTTCAACACAGAACAGGTCCAGGGGGTCCCAGGGTGGTGAGTCCCCACAGAAGCACCCCCAACAAACCCAGAGGAAAGGGAAGCCAGGCAGGGCAGTGCCCGGCTTGGACCCTCCAGGGTCCACACTGAGAACCCCCAGTAGCCTTGGCCCACTGTGTCACAGCACGGGCAGGTGGACCTGGCACCTCCCATCACTCAGTCAACCTGCATGGGGTCTTGGCCCCTCTTCAAGATCACTAAGTGTTGATGGGGGTGAATTAAAAAAAAGGGGGTTTCTGGAAAGGAGAGGGAGCAGTGAGTTCACGGGCCACAACACACCACAGTGGAGTGGGGACAGGGTCATATGTACAGGGCAGGGCACCGGAGCCCCTGGGACATCAATAAATAAATAGCTACAATAATAAATAAGGGACAGGTGAGTGGGGTGGGGGCTCGCGCGTTGAATGGTGGGCAGGAACTCAGCAGGCGCAGTCCTGGTGTGGGGGCGCCTGCTGGTCCGTAAGCTGTGGGCCCTGCTTGGCGCCCGTGACTGCAGGGTCTGCCGCATCCAGCGACTCAGACATCTTCTCACAGATGACATCCACAAGGCGCTCAAAGGTCTGCTTGACGTTAATATTGTCCTTGGCGCTTGCTTCAAAGAACTCAAACCCTGGGATCAGAGAAGGGAGGATGAGTGCCCTGGTCCCCCAACTCTCTGAGGGCAGGACACCTGCAGAGTCCCAGTGTCACCACACACTACAGGCACAAGTCCCCTAAGGAAACAATACCAGACACAAGTCCCCAGGGGAAGTGACACTGGACTGGGTTGGACCTGGCAGCTGCTGATGTTCCCATCCATCCATGCCCTCTCCTGCTCACACACTCTCCATGGCTCCTGGGTGCTGTCTAAAGAGGCCTATCAGCTCAGCATGAACTACAGGCCCTGCACCACCAGCCACCTCCAGGTCAGCCATGTAAAACTGCCAAAATTACAAGCTCTTTCCATCATCTGACCTTCATCCAAGATGTTTCCTCTGTCTGAAGACCACCCTTTATTCAAGCACCAGATCCAATGCCCCACTCCAGGAATCCTTACATCAGGCAGAGCCTGGTTTCTGGCATGGACTTACCCAGCTCACATACCTCCCTACACCCCACAAAGCTGGAGGTCCCAACACCCAGCACTAGGCTGGTAGTGAAGGTATCAGAATGAACCTGTCACTTCCTACACAGTGAACTATACATCTGTCAAGACCCACCTCAAATGACCTAGTAGGCAGAAAGTGTGAATTCGAATCCAGTCTAAATTCCTGGCTTTGCTATGAGACCTGGGGGATGTCACCCTGCCCTGAAAGAGCCTGTTTTCCTTTCCCAGCCTGCAGGTGTCCAGTTCTCTGTGTACTCACCAAGGTGGTCAGCCAGTTGCCGGCCGCGTTCCGATGACACCACCCTCTCATCTTCCATGTCACACTTGTTGCCTACCAGCAGAACCTGGGCATTGTCCCATGAGTAGGTCTTTATCTGGGTTGACCTTGGGGGTTGAGGCAGGGCAGGTTAGGGATTTTGAGAGCTCAGCGCCTCTCACTCGGCCCTTCCTCGGGGTTGGCTCCAACACTTCCTTGGTCTTGGAAGGCCCTCCTTCAAGAAGTCTGTCCCCCACCCCTGCCCACCCTGTAAGAATTCTCCCTTCTTAGCAAATTCAGACTTTCATTCAATATGTCATCACTCCTGGGTAGAAGTGTTTCTACTCTTTCAGCTATGCAAACCCACCTTACATTTTCTGTCCGCCACCCCCAATGTTGTTTAGCCTCTGTGTCCACAGTTTAATTTTTCTAACTGGAATCCTTTTTCTCATCATTTGGAGCAGGTACCACACTTAACAATTGCAGGTTGGATTTCTGCCAGAACTGATGGCTCCCTCAGCTCAGCCTATACCCCGGGCTTTCCTCCAGACCTTCCCACCCCAAGATGGCCTGAGAGCTGGGCATGCTCACCAGTCCTGCACAGCATTGAAGGATTCCTCATTGGTGATGTCGTACATGAGAATGAAGCCCATGGCACCCCGGTAGTAGGCTGTGGTGATGGTCCGGTACCTCTCCTGCCCAGCTGTATCCTGGGGAAGAAAAGATAGGTCAGAGAGGGCCCACATATGCTCTTTTCAGAGTGGAAATGAGCATAGGCCCTGGGATGGGGCTGCCTGGAGTATTTGAGGACAATGAGGAGACAGGTGATGGGGTAGAGGGATAGACAGGGACAGACCAGGGAGCAACTCTGGTCTGAGCAGGGGTATGAGTTTTGAGAAGAGCAAGGCTTCACGAGGTTGAGGAAGAGATCCCTGGGGAGGCACCTAGGAATGAGGAACTGGGGTTCCTGCTGAAACCTCATCCGGACTCACGGGAGAAATCTGGACACAGGGAAACAGGCCCCAAGTCAAGCATGCTTCCTTTCAAGGACCCACACTCACTCTCCCCACCCTGGAGAGCACTGATTAGGCACCAGTGGGGAGCAGGGATGCCCTCTGTGTGCCTCTGGCTCCTGGTACACAGATGAGCACACAGTGTGCACATGAATGAATCCAGATATGGAAGTGAGGAGCCCAGAGTCCCTTGGACACCCACCCAAATCTGCAGTTTAATCCTCTTGTCATTGCGGTAGATGGTCTTGACCTTGAAGTCAATGCCCACAGTGCTGACGAAGGCAGGTGTGAAGGAGTCGTCTGCATAGCGGAAGAGGAAAGACGTCTTGCCAACACTGCTGTTACCGATGATGAGGATCTTGAACATGTAGTCAAAGTTCTGGTCCGAGGACTCCTTCTGTCCATAGCGTGAGTCTGTTGCTGACGCCATCTGGGGTGCAGGACGTGGGCAGGCATGAGGGGGTCTCCCTCCATGCCAAATGCCCAAGCACCAGGCTTGGGATGGGGGACACTCCAGAAGGGCGCTAGTGTGCAAGTTACCCTTCTCCCATCAGGAGTTCAGACTCATGGGGGCCCAGCAGAGGACCAGCCGTGACCTTGAAAGGCCCAGTGCTTCTGAGGAGCTCAGAGCGAACACTTCCTGCAGCCCCCTCCAACAGGTCAGAGCCCCAGATCCGACTGTAACCCTAAGCCTAGGGCTGCACCAGGAGGAGGGGACTGTGGTCGGCCCCGCCCCCATCAATCATTCACGTTCTACAGCATCCAGTGAGGGAGCATTCACAGGCCCCCTTTCTTGCAGACTCGCAGCCGGTAGAGCTTGGGCCCAGGATGCAGCATCACGTGGTGGAGGAGGGGCGTGCATCTGCTCACGTGCATACAGCAGAGCACACACATACACAGAGTACACGCGTGTGCACATATATGGGTGAGAATATACTGGGCACACGGGACAGATTGCACGGACAAACATACAATCCACACATGCGCATGGCGCCCTCCACCCAAGCAGACATGTACATGTCCTCTCCCCACGGACATACATCCTCGTGCACGTATTCACACGACCGTGCACACACACAGCCCACGCGTCTCCACACGTGTGCAGCAGGCATACACTTGAGTCCGGACCCCCCACGGGGATCACATGAACATGATACACGCGCCAGGGCACACACAGATCCGCCCGCACAGGCGGGCGCGCACACGCGTGTGCACACCACGCGCACGCGCACGCAGTCTCCCGCGCGCACAGCTTCCCGCAAGGCACCCTCCTCCCCTCCCCCTCCGCCGCAGAGCTGGGAGTGGGGGGGTAATAAGGGTGAGGATCGCCCAGGTGGGGGAGCCCGGGGCTTCCTCCTCCCCAAGCCTGCGACCGCCGCATCCTTTCCCCATTTAAGATCCGCCAACCTCTCTCCCCACCCCGCCAGTCCTTCAGTCAAATGAAGGTTATGCAGGTGCTCAGAGCGGGAGCACACCAAGACAGCCTGGAGCTCACCTTGACCAGCAGCGAAGCGGTGGCAAGCCTAGCGGCGACTTTTTGGAGGGACGGTGACGGGCGCCGGTGCGCTGCTAGGCTGCGCGGCGGCGGCGGCGGCGGGCAGCGGCAGCTCGGGCCCCTGCAGTCCGCGGTGACGTCCTGCAAAGAGCGGGGCGGGGCCTCACATGCAGATACGATCGTGACGCCATCCTGGGGTGGAGCCACGCTCGCTGAGGAGGTCCCTTGACGCAAGCAGAGTCTGAAGGGGCGGGCTCCCGAGCAGATTGACGTGGAAATGGGGCGGAGACTAGGTTGCGCAACCAGTAGCAGGTGGGGTCGGTGCAGATGGGGCGGGATTGTCAGTCGGCTCTGCTTCTCATCCGTGTCAGGAAGGCGGGGCTGATCAGCGGTTTTTTACTGGTCTAGGAGCTCGAGTGACGGGCTGTATAGCCAACCAGTGAACGTCACCTTCCTCCCTTTGTCCAATGGTGGCTTGATTTGAACCAGGATCTTCAGGAGGCGTTTCCTTTCGTTGGCCCCGCCCACCCCAAGTCAGGGATTCGGCCGTCCCTTGCCCATACAAGATGCTGTAACCTTTCGTTAATCGCCCCCTGCTCCTATTTAAGAAAAAAGTAACCGAGGTCTGAGAGATACTCCATGTCCTCTATTTATGTGATTCAAAATAAAAATATAACAGAGTCTCTGCGGATTTCTGAGCTGTAAGATCCTCAGAGTTCCCCACTGATAAGTGATCCACTGCTTACCACCAGTTCCTACAAAAGAAGGAAAGGGCTGACGGATGCTCCGGGAAATCCATTCCCTGCGCCCCATTTTCCAGAGAAGCATTCGAAGAAAGGGCAGAAGTAGGACAAAGTAAACGACCTGTCCCCTAAGCCCCCAATGCCTGTGGTGAAGGAAGAAACAGGGAAGGTACGACCCCAACAATCAAGACTCAGGACTAGGAGATGCTTCCGGGATGAAAAGACAGGGACGGGGACCCTCCCTTCCTCCTGGGGAAAGAAGACCCAGGGAGACGTTGGGGGCTTACCTCTCCATTGCTGATTTCCCCAAATGTGGAAGTGGGGAACGTCAGACTTTGGAGAGAGAGGCCTCCATTCTGGGTCCCCGCCCCGGAACTCCAGTCCCCAGACCTGGGAGGGGATTGTGACCGCCTGAGAATCCTGGTCCATCCCCGAGACTGTTCCGCAGGAGGCGGGGATAGGTGCTTGTCCTGTTTATAAAAAGCTCGCCAGCTGCGGAGGCGCAGAGGCGCTGAGGCCGAGGGACCAGAATAACTCGGCGCCTTCAGGCCGCCCCACAAACGCCCCCACCACCCCAGCGCCCGGGAAGAGCAAACACACACCCCTCCTGCCCCGCTCGCTTTGGGGAAATCTATTTTTTTCTAAGGGAAACATGCTCGTCCTCCTCCACTGAACTATGAAAGTCTCACGAAGGAGGAAATTCAGATAAACATACAAAATAAGAATAAATTCATCTGGTCTCCAGGTTCTGGATGAGGCCCAGGACCAGAGAGGGGTGGTGAGCCAGGGCGGGAGGTGGGGTGGCGGTGGTCACTAAGAAATACCTGCCCCTCCCCCTTTCAGGGGAAAAGTCCACGACATGTGCACCAGTTCTACATGGAGGAATTTGTATTTTTAAATAAAAAGAACGGAAGGCCTTTATTGTTCAGAATTAGACTTCAGCTTGGAATTGAATGATTGAAGGGGTAAGTGGGGACTACCGACTTGGGATGTCTCCCGTAGCAGGGGAGAAAGAGCTGGTGGGAGCAGGGCCCAAAGCCACCTCCACCCCCTCGCCGGGTCCCACTTGCAGAGTCCAGACTCCACTCTTCAGGGCCCCCTTCATCTTTCTCCTCCAGTCAGTCCCCTTCCTCTGGTTCCAGTGAGGCCCTACCTCAGGCCCTTTGCACCTGCTCCTTCTGTTCTGCTGGCTCTCTTACCCCCTGCAGGTCTCTTACGAGCCCCTACCTTCTTCCAAAGTCCCTGATTTCACCCTGTCACCTCCTGTCACATCACCATATTTCTTCCTGACACACTCATGCAGAAAGTATGCTGACTTGATTGTCCATCAGCCGAATGTGAGCTCTGAAATCCAGGACTGGTTTCCTTAGCACCCAGACCTGTGATAAGTGGTTGGATGGATGGATGAGTGGATGGGTCAGTGGGTCAGTGGATTGAGGGATGGTGGATAGATTGGTAGGTGGGCAGATGGAGATGGATGGGTGGATGATGGTTGGATGGGTAGGTGGATGGATGGATGGGTGGCTGAATACCTAGAGAGAGGGTGACTTGGGCCAAAGATATTAAGAAAGACCTCCCTGAACAAGGGACATTTGAGCAGGGATCTGATGAAGTACCTGGTGGCCAGAGAAATGGGGAACAGCACTTCAGCCGAGGTAAGAATAGGGTGCACAATACAAAGCCTGAGGCTGGCACTCACCCAATGAGCCCCAGGGACAGCCACTCCCCAGGTATGAGGTGGGCCAGGTAACTTTATCTCTCCTAACAAAGGTCTATGGAGACCCTGAATCACACTAGTTCAGGAGGACTGAAAATTCTCAGGGGCCCTGAGACCTCCCTGCCCACATCAGGTCAAGGTGGGCCACCCAGAAAGGACTGTGCCTCCTAGGAAAGGTCCCACACAAAAGAAAACATGGGATGTGAGACAAGTATTCACTCCTCTGTGGGCTTCAGTTTCCACTTGTGTGAAATGAGAAAAGAGGTTGCACTGACTGCCTGGCCAGGGACACACCCTTATCCCATATTAGCTGTTGTTGCAATTCTGTGTTGCCCACTTTGAGGCCATTTCACAAGGGTCAGGAGGTTAAGGGACTTGTTAGTATTGTCAAAGTCTGTCTCTGGGGGTCAAGGAGGACTTCCTGGAGGAGGAGGCAGTGAGCTGGGAGCCAAAGGGGGAGGTGACGGAGAACACTCCAGGTGTGTAAAGGCCTCAGAGTGGAGCCCTGCTTGGGGTGTGGCAGTCCAGGGTGGTGGAGAATGAATAAGGGCAGAGGGAGGTGCCCCAAATTGAGGGGATAGGTGCATGTTCTTAGAAATGGTGGAGGAAAAAACAACAATGCCGAAGGCAGATGGTCTCTGGTGAGATTATAGCAGGATTTATTTCCTCTTGTCTCCATTATTTTCAAGGTCTCTATAGTGAACATGTCAGATTTATAAGTAAGAAGCCGGGAAGAAGTATAATTCCACCCCTCTAAACCTCGGTCTTTGAAAGACTGGAGGGAAAAGAAGCCAGTGATTTTTGTGGAGTCTGTACAAACACAAGATCTCAGTGGAATGGAATAATTAAGGAGTTTAGGGATGAAGTGGCTGCTCGGGCAGCAGGGGGCTCTAAGGACCTGTGTGAACATTTTGAGGCCCTTGACGAGGGAGCAGGTGGCTGGAATTGAACTGAGAATTCAGCTCAGAACAGCCAACAAGGACGCGCCCCAGGATAGGCTCTTTCCTACAAAGCAAGAAGGACCCCCAAATTCACCCGCCTCTGTTGCCACAGGGTGCTGCAGGGCGGGAGGCAGGAACTGGGCCTCTATGCACTTCTGTGTCCTCATTTGTGAAATGAGGGGCACAGCACCCACTGAGGGTCACAGGATTTTCTTAGCCCCAGAGAAATGTGCAATGGCCCAGATTTCTGAGATATTTTGGGGAGGTCACAGACACTACCCCAGACCAAGGATCTGGCCACAGAGGGGAAACTGAAACCCAGAATAACCTCTAACTAGTAAAGAGTCCTCCTTCCAGAATCAGGAAATGCAGAGACCCACCACGGGGGAGAATTCAGCAGTTTAGTTGTGATTTTACAAGTGAAAAAACTTTTGGGGCACCCTAGCAGGAATCCTGGGGCTTCTTGGACACCTAGGGACCCTAAAGACAGAAATTACAGCAGGCTGAATATGCCTTCAGGGACAGTCCCCAAAAGAGATCCCTCTCTTCCAACCCCTGCCACCCCCTAGCACAGCCCTAGAGCCAGAGCCCCCTCTGGTGCTAAACCACCCCCCACTCACCCCCCACTCCAAATGCCTCCCTGTTGAAGATCCTGTTCTCTTGCACTGAGCTGCCGGCAGAGAAAAAGGTGGCCCCTGGGGGCAGTCTTTGTGGGGCTGCCTTTCCACCGCCTTGTGCAGGGCTCTCCAGATGGCACAGAGCAGGAGCAGGACCAGGCCTGGCACATAATAGGTGTCAATAAATATTTGGTAAAGAAAGTGAGGACAGGGTTCAAGAGAGACCCAGGAGAAGACAGGCTAGGGTTTGGCAGATGCCCCCTTTCTGTGACAGGGGTGGAAATCCAGGAGGGAGCTCTCACAGGTGCAGGAAGAGTCTGCCTCCAACCCAGACCCTTGGAGAACTATCTCAGTCAAGCCTAGAGTCAGAGTGGACCCCAGTCAGGTGCCTCCAATTTGACCCTTAGAGTTGCCTACAACTGAAAATTTTATTCTGTCCTTCAACAGGGGGTGGGATGCAAGATAGGAACTAGCTAGGACCTCTTCCTGGAAGAACAGCCTGCCCCCTGCCAGGGGCCATTAGGTGTCAAAGGGCTCAGCCACCCTGCATCCCTCATGGCCCACACAGGCCTTGCCCATGGACCTCTGGGTATCAAGAGGTAAAGGTTCCTCCTCTTTCTTCTCCACCTCCTCTTCTTCCTCCTCTGCCTCCTCCTCCTCTTCAGTCTCCTCCAGAGTCAGCCCAAAGTGGAATCGGTCAGGGCCACCCCGCTCAGGGCTAGCAGGTAGCACGGGACTGCGGGGGATCTTGCTCTGGTACCACTCGCGGTTGTCCTCAAGCGTGTCCAGCAGGCCCTGTGCATCTGGGTGGACCAGGTCGGCCCAGGTCTCCCACAGGGGGTGGGCGATATAGTCGATGAATCCCACCTGTAGTGGGTTGGGGGCGCAGAGCTGTAGAAGTATCTGTGCCATGAGCCACCATGGAAGCAAGACCCAGTCCAGCCCAGCTTGTGCCCTCTGCCGGGAATGCCATTCCCCAACCCCTACTCATCCTTCAAAACCCTTTTTGAATAACTCCTCCTTTAGGATAGCTTCCCTGATCCTCTTAGAATCCCCCAGCCTCTAAGTCATTCCCTCCCACATCCCCAGTGCCGACCAGCTGAACTCCTTCACCCTCAAACCTGTGACTTCTCCACGGAGGCCGTGTGCTTGTCGCACATGGGACTGATGTCCAGACCCTGCTCCCGTTCCCGGTCCCCCTGCTGGAAAAACTCAGCCATGATGCGTTCTGTCCACTGGCGGTACAGCTCCAGGGGTTTGGTGGGGTTGCTGAGGTCAGCACAGTGCACCAAGTTCTGCAAGACCTGGAGAAACCGGGGCTCAGGAGGGTCTGGTCCACCTGCATCCCAGAGGCTGGAGCCACCAACACACCCCTCTTACAGGTGGAGAAACTGAGGCTCGGGAGGGAAGGCACTGGTATGTGACGCTTGGGACCTCTGCTTCTGTAAGCCTGGCATACAGTCAGCACCTTATGAGTGTGGTAAATAGAGTCACACGCTGTTTAACATTTCTGTTAAAGATGGTCCCCACAGGGGCCCCAGGCAACTCAGGGGAGCAGGAGAGTCCCCTATCCAGGGGTGTGAGGAACTCCAGGGTGCCCACACAATGATACCATGCTTCTATCAGTATGCATCCCTGCAGTTAAGTGACACCTGACTGGGAGTCATGGAAATTGAGACCCCGCCCACTGGCCACACACCTGGATGCGGTCAGAGTAGTTGTCCAACATCAGGACCCCGAGGCTCGTCACCTTCTTCGTCTCCACCATGGTCTTCAGGTCCGCCAGCAGGTTCATGTGCTTGGACATGTCGGTGGCCAGCACCTGAGGCAGGTGAGGAAGAGGAACAGGTAGGGGGTCCTGACAGCCCGTCCCCCCTGCCCATCCCCACTCAATTCCTGGAGTCCGCACCCCTCAGACCCCAGCACCCTCCTCTGTGAAATGTCAAGAGACTCCTGAAGATGCAGCTCACAAAGCGGGCTACACCCGCCATCCCATCTCCAAGGTTGGTGTGCACCCCATGCGTGGGACAGGGCATGGGGGTAGCAGGTTAAACTGGAGGGCTGCGGTGAGAGGTGGCTGAGGGCCCAACGGAGGACAGGTCCTGCAAAGGTCCTGGGACTGGATGAGCCTGGCATAGAGAGGAGGTGGGTGTGGTTGGAGCCTTGAGAGAGGGAAGGTCGAGGGTCTCAGGGAGGGATGGTGTTTATCTTGACAAAGGACATGGGAGCCATGGTATATCTGAAGCCAGAGGGGACTTGTAATACTGCTCCCCAAACCTCCTTGTGGCTAGGAGGGCTGTTCTCAATAACTTAGAAGAAAATTCAGCCTGATATAAAAATCTGAACTTGACCGGTATGGACCTGTGTGGGCCCAGCCCCAGAGTCACTCACACAGAGCCCACTGGCTTCTCTGAGAATCAGGCAAAAGCCTCAAAACGTCTCCCCCAAAGTCCCTTCTGCCCCCAAACGATGCTCCACTTGGGCTGCCCGTCATCCACGGTCCCAACTCCACCCAGCAAATATTTATTATTCTCCATGAAAAGCCTTGGTTTCCTCTAAGCCTTCTGATGCTGTTCCCTCTACTGGGACCCTCCCCCAATCCTGTGGCCCTCTCATCTTGCACACGTCAGTGTTCCCTCCTGGGGAAGCCCTCCCTGACCATTATCCCCCAGGCTAGACTCTCTGCGTCATTGGCAGAGGGCAAGCACACCTTAGGTACTCAGCAGATACTCAGTAAAAGTATGAAAGGGACAGGTCCCCCCATTTTTATTTTTTTTTATTTTGCAAATCCTTCGCAAACTCCTACACATGCATTGAAGCCCCTGCTCTAATGAGCCTCTCATCCAGTCTTCCAGGCCTCTCAAAAAACCTACCTCCTCAAACTTACTGGTGTCCTCTGACCTGGACGATATCAAAGCCAGTGGACTTAGGGCTCAGAAAATCTTGCCCCTGAGGCCCTGAAACTCAGTTTCCACATGGCTTGTTTTTGAATCACAGCCAGAACCTGATGAGCCCAACCAAGGACCTATTCACCCAGCCCCAGACTGGGACTCAGGTCAACTCCTTTTACCAACAGGAGGCTCTGGCTCAGACCAGCTGCTCCAAGTGAACTCCCAGCCCCGCCCCCACCCATCAAGGGGCCTCACCATATCAATGACCATCCTACGTAGACTCAGCCGCTGCTTGGCACTGAGGTTTTGGAAGATGTCACAGTTGTCCTCTTGCAGCAGCTTGAAGCCCACAGCCAGATGGTGATTCTCCAGCACTGATATGTCGTTGTACATGAGCGCCAGCTCTGAGTCTGGGGAGGTGGTGAAGCATTCCATGACCTGCCCGCCCAGCCCACTCCATCTGAAGGCCAATTTGGCAAATCCTTGACAAACCTATGCACTGAATGCATTGAAGCTCCAACTCTAATATCCCCTCCTCCAGGAAGCCTTCCAGGCCTCTCTCCCTGGCATTGCCCTGACTCTACAGGGTGAGAGGGGAAACACTTATATTAGAAACTCTGAGACTGGAGTCCCCTTGGGGACCTGGTATGGAAGGAGATAGTATGTTCTAAGTGCTGGGTGAATGAGCAGCTGAGTATTCATCCTGTTAGACGCAGGAATCCCAGCTCTCCAGTGACAGTATGCATGAAGCCCCCAATAATTGCTTGTTGCCCAAGTTGTTCAGATACCTCAAAGGACTCTGATCTGTTTGCCCACATTTGTGACTCTATGATTTACTGGAGACCTACTGTGTACCTGGACCCACTATGAGAACCCCAAGGAGGAAAGACTGTCGAAGTCACTTCATAAACTAGGAAACCAGGCTCAGAGTAGGGACCAAGTGCTGGGGAAGACAGGGTGGTTGGGTGGAGACAGGGGCCCCGACTCACTGGTGTTAATGAGAAACTGGTTAGAGACCCCAGGATGGTCCACGTCATGGATGGCGCTGGCAAAGATGGCAGCCAGGACTTCCAGATCTGTGAACACGGCCTGAGCAGGTCCCAGGGCATAAGTAGGAGAGGTGGGTTACACCCTGCACCCCGCCCCAATGGCCCAGTGGGGTCATACCTCCAAGGCAGGTGTGGCCAGTAGCACATGCGTGGACTGGGCCACGTCTGCGGCATGGATGCTGTTGTGATAGGCTACATCAGTATGGTAGTGGCCCTCAAGTGTCAGCAGGTAGGTGACAAGTGTCTCTGCTGGGATCTGAAACGTCTTGAGCAGGTCCCGTTCCTGATCCATCAAAGGTCCCCAGTCAGGGCTTTGGCCTTGGGGCTCTCCTTCTCTCCTTCTGAACTCCTACCCATTCCTCAAGTGCCCCCTCTTCCAAAGTTCCCTTCCTGCTCTCCCTTCCTGCTCTCCCCTGAACTCCTTCAGTCTCTGTCTATCCCTGACCCCACAGGTCTGGGGTATCTGTATCCAGCTGTCCCCACCAGACTGGGTCTCTTCAGGGCTGGGCTCAGGGCTGAGACTTGTTGACAATAAACTTTATAACTCAGTGAACTCCTATTCATCCTTCAATACCCCACTCAAATTATCCCATTCAGTGTATGAAGGAAGACTGGAAGGATGAGTGTCCCCTTAGGTCTTTGGGTAGGAAGATGTGAAGGAAACTCCAGGCATGTTGGAAGTCAAGAGCAGGAGAGGTACCTGAAAGATGCTAAATATGATGGCTGTGAGGGGCTGGTTCCCACTGAAGTCCGCCACCCTGAACACATCAAGCCCCCATTTGTTGGTGTCTTCCAACTCCTAAAATGAGAAGAATGGAATCTGAATCCCAAGCCAACTTCCCTGAGTCTCTTGATCCTCAGCAGTCCCCACACCCCCTGCCCCAGGTCACAGATCCTCCATTGAACCCCATTTGTCCATTATACAGGTGGCAAAATAAACCAGATCTCATACCCCTCCTCAATGCTCCAGTTAGAGACCCACCTTGGCCAGTTGGCCTTCTTGGTCAGTCCGGACCCCAAAGCGGGGGATGGTGGCTGCAGAGAGGCTGGCACTATGCGGGAGCCCACGCAGGCCACTGATCTGGGACATGGGCCTTGGGGGCTCCGTGGGGCTCACCCTGGGCAACTCCACCTCGTTGTGCTGGTCTGTAGTGGGGCAGAGTATGGCTCAGAGAAGCCGATTCACCTGCCTGACTGGCCTTAGGTCCCAGCCCTTGCCAAGACTTGGGATCAACTTTTTACCTAGATCAAAGTACTGGGTCATACTTCCATTCATGGTGATCTCCATGTGGACATAACCCCTGGGCATGCCCAATAGCTCCATGTCCTTTCTGTCTCCCAAGATGGAGACCTAGCTCTCTGATTCTCTTCATCACCTCCTTGGCAAACTTCTACTCATGCTTCAAAACTCGAGCTTTAACGCCCTCTCCTCTTGGAAGTTCTTCCTGTTGCTGGCTCTGATCCCATCCTGACTCATGGGGTTGCAGGCTGGGGATGTCTGCATCCAGCTCTGTCTTCCCTAGATTGAGTTCTATAACAGACGTCTTTTCTTCTGATCCTTCTTCCCACCTCTATAAGGTGACCAAGGCAGTGACCCACCACAGCTCACCCAGGAAGGTTCGGGATATATATTCAGACACCTGGTTCCCAGAGCGGCTGGTTTCGGACAGGTGAGTCAACTCCCGGTTCAGCATGCGCTTGAACTGCCGGGAAAGGTGAGGACAGTGAAGACGGGCTTCACGGGCAGAGGTGAGGGGTCTGGGTGTTCAAGAGTCATACCTTATTGGAAGCCATCTCCCCCACCGAGTGTCGTGTCTGCAGTGTCTCCAACTGATCCAGACACCAGTCCAGCTCCTCCAGTGTCTCCCAAGCCAGCTTCTGCCCGGTGTCCTCTGGGGGCCAAGCGAGTCAGAGGGTATGCCCTATCTCCCCTGGGGAGCATGCACCCTCAGGCCTCCTTATCTCCCTCTGGACCCTGAAGCTCTTCCTAAAGCGACCATTGAGGACCCCAGAATCTAAATGGCAGATCAGTCCCCAAGTGGCTGTGTGACCATGCCCACATCTCTCTCCCTCTCTGTTCCTATCTGTAATATGGGAGTGGGAGACTCCACCCCTGAAGGTGTGTTTTTTTGGGGGGAGAGGTTACAATTAGCACAGTCCAAGGACTCCTGGGCAGGGGGTCCCCATGGAGAAGACATTCATAGACGTCTCAGTGGAGGGGGAGGGGGAGATGCTGGCGTATTACCTGTAGGAGGAGGGGGCTGACTGCCAGATGTGGGGTTCCCGACTGCGGCCAGCCTGAAGGACAATCTGCTCAGGGGTGGGCCACCCCACTCCTGTGGTCCCGCCCTATCGACCAGGCCCCGCCCCTCATCTGTAGGCCCCGCCCCTCTCCCTCCCTGACTCTTGTACACCCCACCTCCTCAGCGTACTTGGCTGCACCTCGACATGGCAGGTGGGCGAAGACCGCGATGTTGCTCCGAACAGTCCGCAGACTGGCCAGGACCTGTGGGCAGGGATAAGCGCTGGGATGGAGGAATCAGTTCTACCTGCTTGACTACTGAAGAGAAGGGAAGGGGCTCACCCACCTGGGCAAAAGGTGTCACAATCATGTCTTCTCCATGTCTGCGGGGAGAAGGACATCAGGAAGCGCGGCCAGGGCACCTCACCAGCATTCCCATCGTCCAGCTTTTACGCGGACTGTGCCCTCAACCGAGAGCATCCTCCTGTCAGGACTCCATGCGATGTGTCCTCCTGGTCTCTGTTCCTCTCACCCAGCTTCCCTCCAAGGCACATAGTCCCTCCCACCAAACTCAACTGCATCTGCATAACTATATAAATGGGGAGACTGAGTCCCAGAGGCATCAGAAATCTTTGTAGAGGCAAAACAGATAGGATTATGTTTTCCTCTTCATTATGGATACCACAGTGAAGTGTGAATCAAGGTTTTTGCTAACTGGGACTTGTTTCTGGACTGTCACCCAACCCAATAACATTCTCTTATGAATAAGTGAAATGCCTGTGAAGTCCTATTTAAACCTACCAAAACCCAACTCAGATATAGGTGCTCTGAATGAAAGAATAAACAAGGGAGGAGGGATGAAGAGGTGTCCTCCCACCAGCCTCGGACTCACAGATCACTGGTCACAGAGGAGTTCCTGGACAGCATCTTGGGCGAGAGTTCGTAGTCGCTGTCTGAGCGGTAGAGGAAGGACTCCCGCCGCTGACTGTGCTGGGCAGGTGACTGGGTGACCCGGCCAAGGCCAGGCCCGGCCTGAAGGTCCAGGGCACTTCCACCACATGAGAGCCCATTTTCCAGGTCAAAGCTGAGGGTGGAGGAGACCTGGTCAGAGAGAGGGTCTTGGCCACGTCCTTCCTGGATGGGAGGATTGGACAAGTTGCACCCCCACTTAGGGACCCCACGCCTCTGGATACTCCTGTCTATACCCCAGAGATGTCCTCACTGGGACTCATATAGACTCCAGGATATGAATTTCAGATCTGTTCCCAAGAGGCTCGGTGACCACAGGTAGGGTTCTGCCTTTCTCTGTACATCAACCCCACTCCCTCTAATACCGGTGTGGTACACTCCTTCCCTGAGGATGTCTTTAGAGGACTACCAATGAGCATATGGGGACAGCAACTGGGCGCCCATGTTAGAGAAGAAAACTGAGTCCAGGCTGTATAGTAAGTTCATGGATACTAGAAATTATTTTCTTGGCTCTCCCTGGAGAGGATCTAGGCCCTGCCTAGGTCTGGCATATTCCATGGAGCTTCAAGCCCCCAGCCAGTTTTGACCGGCCCTGAATCTCTTCCTCAGTTCATGTGGCCCTGCCCCAATCTCATGAACCCTGACCACAGCCCATGTGGCACCTCCCACAGTCTCTCTGCTCAGGCAGGTCTCTCTACCCGCAGGCCGTTGCACAGGCTGTGACCCCTGTCGGGAGCATGTTTCTCCCCACCAAGCCCCCAGCTCTCTCATCCCAGCCCCTCCCTCCAGCCACACCCTAAGGGTTTTCTAGGCCCCTAGTCCTAAGAAGGGTCTGAAGTCAAAGGAGTGGGAGGGAACATGAGGCCAGCACAGAGGTGCAGAAGGGAGAGTTATAGACCTTTGAGGGGGCACTGGAGGCCAAGACTCAGGCTCTCCCTGGGCCCCCAGTTGAGACTGGCGCCTGCTTGACCACTTCGACTGCAGACTTCCAGCGAGGGATTTGGCTCGGACCGGGGTGGGAGTGGGGAATTCGGCAGGATTCCGTCGGTTCGGCTGAATTGGGTCCGGCTGGATCAGGTACGGCGGGGTCAGTTCTTTCTGTTCTCACAGAGTGGGGAGCGTCCCCTTGAGCCCGGTCGGATTCGGCTACATCCGCCAACATTCGGGCAGGTTCGGCTATGCTCGACTGTGTTCGGCTTCGTTCGGCTTTGTTTGGTTAACTTGGGGAGCGTTGGGATGTGTAGGGTCTCGGCTTCTTCCCAAACTCCTGCGCCCTGACGTCATCAGGGAGTGGGGCGTTCCGACCTCCGCCCTCGACCGGGGGGGCGGCTCCCAGCCCGCGGAAATTCTCTTAGGCTCCAGTGAGCGGCGGCAGATACCTCAAACCTGTCCTCGAGGGGGAGGCCTGGGGGTAGGGACCCCCGAACCCCTCGCCTCTCCCAAGCTTCTGGGATCAATAGGGAAAACTGAGGTCTGGAGAGACAACTGGTGCCGGGTTCGAATCCAAGTACCGGGCGCTCAGGGTTAATAGCAGTGCCGGGCTTCTGGTAGCGGGGGAGGCTGTTTTTCTTTCCGCTCTAAACTTAGCCGGGGACAGCGGGGTCAGGGAGTGCTCACGTGACACCGCGGCGCGGGGTAGTGTCGCCCTGACTGTGGGAACCGCGCGCAAGTCCTTCGCTTAGACAGGTAACCTGAGGCACGAGTACCTCGGAGGGACCTGCCTGCCACCGCCTCACTTGTCAGCACCCGAAGGCACACCCTCCGACGCCCTTCGGCCCTGTTGTCATCCTCTGCAAGCCGCTCCCCAGGACCTAGGGCCCTTCCCCCCCCCCCGCCCCCGCCCTCTTCCTGGACTGGACCACGGTTCCGACTACTGCCTTTTTCCCAGCTGCTACTGTCTGGCCCTGTGACCTCAGAGAAGGGACTCCCAGGTGCCAAACTACCCAGTGGGCGGAATGCAGCGCGAGCGCGAACCGAGTAAAAGTGCAGACGCGCTGGTGCCCACAAATCCACTCCCGACCACAGCCTCCCCACTTTGCCCCACGAAGTCAGCCGCTTCCCGCAGGGCTAGGATTCGAATCCCGACCACTTGGCTGAGTCCTAGGAAACCGCGCGCAGCCAGCACTCAGGTAAAGGCTCGCACAGTCTGCGGGGAGCAAGCGGCTCCCTTACACGACGAACGCCGGGACTCAAAGACCCCCATCCATCAGAGCAGAGGACCCTGACCGCTTAGAGTAAGGCCGGGGCCGCCTCGGCTGGCTCCAGATAGATGGCGGGGTGCAGACCAGGGGGTCAGTGACCCTCTCTGCCCCTCCTGCCGGGACACCCAGCCGTCTGGCTGGTCAAAGAGGATCAGGAAAAGACGTGAGCCTCAACCCGTCAGCTCTGGGCCACACAGCTGTTAAAAGACAGAAGACTGGTCCTCAGGGCAAGTCCAGGCGGCGGTGGAGGAAGAGATATGGAGAGACAGCAACCGTGAGAGAGAGAAAGAGCAGGGGAGGGGGAGAGCGAGGGAGGGGAACAGAGCAACCTGGCACCCCGCTGACATTGACCCTGCCCTCGCCCGCCCGGGAGCGGCGTTCAGCTCCCGCTCCAGGTCTTGGTCTCCTCACCACAGCGGATGGGCCACGGTGAATCGCCGTTGCAAGCGGATGCTTTGGTTCATCAGCAACTTTCGGAAGAGCCCAGGAGAGCCACGTGGGGAGCCCCTGGGGGAGCAGGGGCCTGCGGGCGCGGCGGGCCCTTGCATGGCCGAGTGGAGGGGTGGGAAGGCTGGATGGAAGGAGCGCCCGCCGCGGGACCTTTTCTGGACAGCCTGGGGGCGGGGCGCCCTCTGCCCACTCCCCGCCCACCGCTCCCCCACCCCCCCACCCCTTTGCCGTTCGTTGCTTCGGATGGCCCGCGGCACAAATGGGGACACCGAGGCACAGGACTCTTCTGCTCTTTGCGGGTGCCGCGGAGGCCCAGAGCTGGAATGGGATACCACTTTCCTCTGCCCTTTGGTAACTGAATTGAAAAGTGAAGGGGAAATCAGAATAGGAAGTGGCCTCTATGGGGGAAGTGGCCCAATACAGGAGGGACTCCAGGCACACAGTTTGCTCTGAAGCTATCCGGATCCCACACAGCACTTTGAATCCCCCTGTTTATTCTCCACATAGAGAGACCAAGGCAAAAGTCACCAAGGGGCTGCTGAGAAATGACAAGCCCTTCATCCTTTACCAGTTGGGAACACTGAGGCAGGGAACAAGGTGGTAACAAGCACAAGGCTTCATTGTGAGGCTAAAACCCAGCTGGCCTTCTCCTTGTCTCCCTCCACAAATCCCCACATGACCCCCACTGCTCTGACATTCCCCAGGCCTGGTCCCTGGATCCTGTCCCCTGTCCTGCTGTCTCTCACTGGACAAACATCCGCACTCCTCTGGGAAGCGTCAGCCCTCTCCTCTGTTCCAGGAAGAAACCCCGGGCCCAAGGAAGGGAGGTGTTTGCCTCAGGGGTCTCGGGTGGTCTTCACCCTAGGGATGTGGGGACCTGGGGGCCCTGCCCCATTCTGCAGAAAATAAATCCCAGTCTCAGATGGGCTCAGATAGAATACTGAGCCCACTGTACCCTGACTTAGGGCACACACTCTCCACAGCACCCCTTTAGGGCTCCCTGAAAAATGACACCCACATATCTGGCAGTTGAGGGGACTGCAAGCACAGCTTGGGGCTTTGCTAGGGGGTGGCTGAGGTACCACAGAAGGAGTTTCTGACTTTTAAGCACCCTTTTGTCCCCAGTATACAGATGAGAAAACGGAGGCTCAAGTGGGGTCACATTGGAGCCCAGGAGGACATGAAATCTGGGATCTGGCAGGGGACCCCCTCCTGCCCCTCTCTCCTCCACCTGAACACCTAATGGGAACCAAAACTGGTGTCCCTGAGACAAAAATATCCTCTAGCTCTGTGTCAGGACCTAAATATAGTCGGTCCCAGGGGATAGAGGTGGCTGAATTGGCCTGTGGCGACGTGGGGACCAGGGTCTGAGGAACTTTGATTTGCTGTAACCGAGTGGAAGGGGCTTCCAATGCCCTCATGTCCCCAAGGAGAAACTGAGGCACAGGGAAATTCGGTCCCCACTTGAAGTCACAGACATGAAACAGAAGGTTAAGACTAAACACATCAAGAAAAACTAAGCACTTCCTACCCCTGGGCACACAGCCAGGAACTGTGATGTCAACATCACTTGATTTTCCGAGGCCCTCGCTAAAGTGCCTCCAGTTTGTCCCATTCCACTTTGTGCTTGGAGAAACCAAGGAACAGAGAGATATTTTAACTACCTGGGCTCACATAACGACTAGCGGTAGTGCTGGGGTCGTGAATACATTTCTCCATCCCCTCTGTGGTCCCAGAGGCTATACCAATACTCATGGTTTATCAGTAGTTGTAATATTAATGTTTCATGAATCTTTCAACTTCAAATACTTTATTAAGAGCTTTAACCATGATGCATTATGAATAGCTCTGGGATGGAGAAGTTGAGGTGTGGGGCAGCAATTCAACATTCGGCCTGTCTGACCCTGGGAGGCCCCCAGGCCTGCTGGGCAAGGGACCAAGACTCGGGAAAGGTAGACATGAGGACCACAATCCTGACACTGTCCCTGTGTGTTGCGTGACCTGAGATGAGGCCCAGCAGTCCCTCCCACTCTCAGTACACCACTGCCTGGACATCCTTCTCCTGGCCACCCTCCCCTGAGCAGGCACTTTTCTCCTCTGCCATGAGGTGGCCCCAGCAAAGTGGGTGCTGCTATGTCCATTCTATAGAGACAGTTGCCCAAGTGCCCAAGGAGGGTCTAGACAGAGTGAGAAGGGTGGAGCAGAGCCAGCGGGTAGAAGCTCACAGGACTTAGACCATTCTCTGCTCCTGACCCTCCCCTGGTTCCCCATTACTCTCACTTTGGAATTCATACACCCTGGGAGGTAGGATGACTGTGGGCCTTCCACCTCTCTCTTCATCGTTCCCTATTCTCCAGGTTCATGCCCCCTCTTCGCTCATGATCATCCCTTGTTCTTGCTGAAGCCTCTTCCCCTCCTGAATCTTCATCTTTCAGGTAACAGCTGAAGCATCACCCCCTTCAGGAAGTCCTCCCTAACCAGGCTGAATACCCTCCTGTCACAGGTTATTTGATCTGCATTGGCTTTGCTCTGCAGCAGGTGCTCAATGAGTGAAATGAACAGAAAGTCTCCCCTCCCACCTTGCAGCCACACTGATCTGTGTTCAGATCCTCATTTATCTGATTCTCTTGAGTCAGAGGCTTTGCAAATTCTGTTCCACCTGCTTGGCATGCCCTTCCCTGCTCTCCTCCAAACTAACTTCTGATCATCCTTCAAACTTAGCTTAGATGCCCTTTCTTCCAAGCAGTCCTTCCTCACCCCTTTCCCCACAAAGCAGCTCCTGTGGCATCCCAGTCTATCACTATCACAGCAATGCTGTCCTCAGCTGCCCTGTCTTCCCCCTTCAGTCTGTGAGCACCTAATTGTTCTTAGGTTGTGTGTCTTCAGTACAGAATCTGGCACACAGTTCGTTTGTAGTAAATGCTTTCTGAACCGGACTCTTCCAGAGCCACGAGGTCCAGCCACATGCTCCTGCACAGCAAATGCTGGAAGGATGGCTGGTGTTTGCATGTCACAGTGACATGAGGCCCCACATTGGCTCAGAGCACACAGTAGCTGGCACACACATGTACATACACACAGACACACATACACAGGGACACAATCCACCACTCCTGCCTTCCAGAGTCATGTGGGGTCTCCCCCTCCTTGGGCCCACACCAAGTGTTTGTTGTTTCTTGAAGATGGAAAATCATGAGTCACTGGGAGGTGGGGCAGGAGGAACTAAGTGGGGAAAGGAGTTGGCTGGGCCACCTGGGACCAGTTCCAGCTCCTCTTCCCAGGCGCCCCCCCCCCCCAGGGCTGCTGCCCTCTTGCTGGGGGCATTAGGCCCTTGCTGATCAAGTAAGAAGCCAGTGTCGCCATGAGGTCCATGGATCGAAGGAAAACCAAGGTCCAGGACTCAAATCTGGGACTTTGGGTCTGGCCTGCTTGGGCTTCATTCCCATCTGAAGTAGGGCAGGACTGGGCTCTGAACACTGCACCAGGACCCATGATCCCCGGCCACATCTCTCCCCTCTGGCCACCCACTGGGCCCCTGGTTCACCTGGCTGGGATTCTCTTTGGTCTCTGTCTCACCCCCCACACCTCCCTCAGTTTATATGAAACAGGAGGGAGAACCTCTCCCCCAACCCACTTTCTGCCTCTCCATCTTATCCTCTCAGTGGAAGAAACATCAGTGTTCAGTTTTCCCAAGGGGCTTTCCCTCCCTGGCAGGCAAATGGGTAGGATGGAGGGTGTGTGCCAGGCAAGATGGCCATGAAGAGGCTCTTCTCTTAGCGCTGGGGACAGTCCTCCTGACCCTCTTATAACCCACTTCAAGTTCTCTCAGAGGCTCGCAGTAATCATGAAGCCCCCACAACTATCTGGGGACTGTCAGAGGACCCTCGACATCCAGCTAGGTCAGAGACAGGATAGTCACACTCAGCCACACACCCATGATGACCCCAAGGGGAGTGTGCACACCCAAACACATCCAGTTCCCCGTAGGGACACGCCAACTGTGTGCAGTCACACAGCAGGTCCGAGCACACACAGGGTGGCAATAGTTCATACACACACTTGCGGGTGCGCACACACACACATACCACAGTCGTCATGAGAGTCATGCCTTCAACCACATTGCCCGCTTCAGCCAAAGCAGCAGAGACCCGGTCTCCTGGACAGCAGGACCCACCCGCATCCCGCAGGCCCCGCCCCTTCGCCGCCCAACTACCTCGTTGGGGAGGAGGTGGGCCAGGAGCTCTGCTGTTTCTGCCGCAGGAGCCACCGGCTCCTGACCCGCTCACTTCGGCCCGCTGACCTCTCTGGGTCCGAGTGGAATCGCTGATGAATGCGAATGGAGCGCCGGGGCTGTCGCCACAAGTGCCTCGGAAGTCGGGCAGTGTCTGGGCGGCTGCGGGCGCCACTCAGCTCGCTAGCTGCCTCAGCCCCTTCTCGGACCTCCGGTGACTCCATGCTCCAGAGGAGAGGAGAGGAGAGGAAGGAGCAGGATGCGGGAGCAGTGTCTGTGCTGGCCGGGTTGGCCAGGCCCTAGCAGGTGAAGGCGACAGCGAGGAGCTGTCCTCCCCAGAGGTGCTGAGGCTGGCGGAGGTACAAACAGGGGGGCCCGCGCCTCGAGTTGGTGAAGGGTAGCCAGGGAAGAACTTGGGGGTGGGAGATAGAGACAGGAGCTGGGGAGACCTGCAGCGCCAATGTCAGTCTGCCGTCCCCTCTAGGGCCGACTGAAAGAGAGTCAAGACATGGCTTGAGGTGGAGAAGATAGAAACTGTCCCCGGAGTTGGTGAAGAATGGGGAGGAGGGAGACGCTCGGGACAACACAAATCAAGGCGCTGTCCGACTCCTGGTGCTGAAATGGATTGGGAGATCCAGGGACTCTGGGTGGACACGACAGAGAGGAGTTGTCCACGACCTACTGGTGCTGAAGGCAGAGCAGGAGACCAGAGTTCCAGAGCATCCCCCAGACCAGGGCACTGTTCCCCTAGGAAGTGCAGAGATGAGTAGTGGTGGGTCCTCAACCTTCCCCAGTGACTGCAGTGAGGGGAAGTCTTCAAGTAGAGTCAGGAGTTCTGGCCTGCAGAGGTAGGCTCCAATGGTGGTCTCTCCACCAAGCTCTGGCAGGACAATGGGTTCAGCCCCAGATGGGGTCTCTTTAGAGCATTAAAAGCTTCATCCATTCAGAGTAGGGATCCAGAAATGAATGGGAAAGGGGTCGGGCTGTGACATGGCTCTCCCATGCCTGGGATGGGCACACAGAAACTGCCTCTGCTCAGGACTGCCAGCAGCAGGGGTGGGTAGAAGGGATCACCCCTTTTATAGCCAGATCCTCGGTGGAAATGGCAGGATCTCATTCACCTCCTGACGCCCCACCTCACAGCCATGAGTCTGCTCTCAAATCACAAGCCCGTGCATTCTTCCCCCAGTTCCAGAAACTCAGGGCCCTGCCCACCAGTCATCCTAATCTCAGGAGTAATTTCCTGACAAGTGGCAGAGAGAGGGTGAGAACATTTCCTGTCATAGTTAGCAGGCATGGATATGGATATAGCAGGGCTGGGCTGGTGGGTGTGTGCTCCAGGTTGGGGCAGGGAGGCCCCTGGGACCATGTGGTGCAGCAGATTTGGGGCAGGAAGAAACTTGATCTTTTGCAAAGTATCAGAAGCTTTTAAGACTATTTCCCATGGGGACCATCTCCTCAGTGCCTAGCTGTGCTCCCAGGTTGGACAAATGGAAATTTTATGGGACAGGGGGTCAAACAGACAGCCCCAACCACAGTGAGGTCATGATTTTCTGTGTGAGGCAAAGCAAATGATTCCTCTATCCTTGACTCCCATGGCCCCTTAACTGCTGTCCCCTGTGGTCCCCTGTGCCCTAGCCTAAGTAGGAGAAAACTTAGCTCAGTGGCAAGGGATGTGGGTTCTGTCTCTGACTCACTCAGCCACTTCCCTTTCTCAATCCTGGAAAATGGGGCTAAAGATGGTGTCATCATCTCTTGGTATCATTCAAGGATGAAGAGATGTCACATGTGGAGTATCAAAGAGCAGGAACCTCCACATTTGTCCTCCCTCTCTATTACTCCCTGCTGGGGTCCCTCAATGCTTGGGACATATACTTCATAAATTCCTTCTCATCCTGTCTATCTCTTCCTAGCCCAATTTCCAGCACTGGTCCAAGCACCTCTATCACTTCCAGGCACTGCCCAAGTCTCTTCATTGGTCTTCTGCTGCCTCAAGCACCACCCTGACCATTCTCCCCACATCAGTTAAAGGAAATTAATGCTGGTTTGGTCAACTCATTTTCTTTTAAAAAAAAGTCACCCATGACTCCCCGACTGCATCCCCACGAGGTCTGTGTAATCCAGCCCCTTTGCTCCTCCCCAGGCTCCTGGCCACCCTTCAGCCACAATGATATGTGTTCAGATCCTCATTCATTTGATTCTCTTGAGTTAGCAAACTTGTACCTTCTGTACCCACTGCTTGGCATACCGTTCCCTGCACTCCTCCCAGCTGACATCACTACATCCTTTAGATTAAGCTTAGATGCCGCTTTTCCCAAGCTGTCTTTCCTCATCCCCTTCCCCTATTTCTGGGTCAGAAACCTCCCCTGAGTTCCCCTAATACCCCCATTTCTCCCCATCATGGCATAGATCACTCTGCCAGCTCTGACTAGTATGAGTCTGTCTCCCCTTCAGCCTGTGTGCCCCCACTAATCTTGGTGCTGTGTCCTCAGGATAGGGCTTATACACAGCAGTTGCTTAATAAATGCTTTCTGAGCAAGTTAAAGAAAGAGTCCTCCATATGCTACTCCCTCTCCTAGGATAGCCCTCCCTCCCCATTGGTCTCCTCTCTGCTCACCTGCCTGGGGCTGGGCCAGGGCTCTGCTCCATCCCTCGAGCCTCTATGGTGAACACTACCTGAGTGCTGGGCTCCATCTCTCCAGGGGGCCCAAGGCGACTGGACAGCAGTGGCAGCAATGGGGTCCCTGAAAAGCGCCTCCTGATGACACCGGTGCCAAAGGGGCTCACGGGAGCTGAGTTGGAATCTGCCAATTCCCAGGCCTGCAGGGGAGACAGTGGCAGAACTTTAGCGAGCTCCCCAAGAGCCCAGAAGCACAAAGCTCTGAGGTACCCTCATCCAGAGAACTGTGACTGGCCCAAAGGGCTGAAGTTCTTACTCTCCTCAGAGTAAACTGACCTCTCTGACCCTCAGTTTCCTCATCTGGAAAGTGGGTATGTGGCTTTCATCTCAGCCTTGCAGGATGTGAAGAGTATTATAGCAACACTTCTGTGTTAATTAGTTCTACATTGCATATTATTTATAATGGAGGTTATAACATGGACTGTTCTTTATTATAACGTGCGCTGTGCTAGCATGCCTTACTTTATTGGGCTTCTCAGATGTTGTGAGCTCTACAAACTGAAGATTTGTGGCAACTCTGTGAAGTAAGTCTATTGGCACCATTTTTCCAGCAGCTAGAATGATGGTTAGTACAACGTTGCTGTTGTTTTTTAAAAATTATCGCATTTTTAGCAAGAGTGTGTTTTTTCATTTCATTTCATGCACATTGTCACCCCCCCCCATATACTAGTTTACACTTAATAGGTTATAGTACTGTATAAACATAACTTTAAAGATAATTACCAAAAATTTCCAACTTATAAACACAACTGCTATATGCCTGGGAAAATCACAATATTTATGTGACTCGCGTGATTGGAATATTTGCCTTGTTGCCATGGTCCAGAACCAAGCCCACAGTATTGAGGTGTGGCCTCTGTGATAGTCAATTGTATTATTTATTTAAACGTGCAGCAAATAACCCAGTGGTTAGCCATGCCCTGGTGACTCAGGCAGCTGAGTGAGTGGCTGGGGTGTAGACTATGTACAAAGCCCAGGGACCCAGGTTCGAGACCTGGAGCCCATGGGGAATAATCAAAATAAGCAAATAGGTATATAAAAATGGTCTCCCTCCTCTCTTTTCCTTCCTTGCTGCCTGCCCTCATTCCTTCTTGCCTTCCTTCCACTTAAAATAATAAAATGAACCAGTGAACAATAAGGAGAGTACAGTAGTAGCATTTCCTTCACAGTCCCTCCAATGAGAGCTGTTTGCAGGGTCTCTCCTTATGAGGACACAAGGGAGCCATTTGCTGCCACTATCAGTTTACCAACAAGGATATGGAAGCAGAGCTTCTGTAATTTGCTCAAGGGTGTCATTTGTAAAAAAGTTAATGGAGATGGGATACTGGGTCCTTCACCTCAACTCACTTGTTTTAAATGAAAGGTACAGGTAAGAATGATGGAGATTAGGCAAGTAGGAAGGGAGAGGAGAAAGAAGCATTTATTTGTTTTATTTCATTGCTCTTCTTATCTTGGTTGTACCCCCAGCCCTGGGTCTTGAACCCAGGTCCTTGGGATGTATGTGGACTATGTAGGCTGGAGGTGGTAGACCTAACTGCTACCTCACCAGTGGGTGTCTCAACCTATTTCTTAGAGAAAGGACTTAATAGAGAAATTAAATGTGATGGTCTCTGCATGCATGCTCTCAGCAAACACTTGAGACGTTTAAAAATCAAACAGAAGTAGGTTGATTCAATGCATCGGGAATGTGAGATCACCAATCCCACAGGTCTAGGTTCAATCCATTCTGTGTGGCCCAGGGTCAGCCTGCCTCAGTTTCCCTGGCCGTGAAAAAGCAAAGGCAGGGCTGGGAGCTGTCCGGGGTGCTGACCCCAGAATGCCCTGTAACCTGAACCCACAGCCTTGGGGGTGTGGCGGAGGGAGATGGGAGAATTGGGGTTCAGAGGGGGAAGTGCTGCCTTACCCTGCTCCACCCGAGCTTCACAATGAGTCTGATTCCACCATGAGACTAAGTGCTAACAGGAAACTGGTCTAAACCAGGCACGCATCAAGGCCAGAGCCAGGATAAGGGTATGAGGGTCAGGGAAAGTACAAGACAGCTGAACTCAGTGCCTGTGCCCTTCTCTTCTTCCTTGTGAGGTGGGTAGGGGGAGGTCCTGTGTCACAGAGGAGAATGTTAATGCAAAGAGAGGAAATGACCTGCTGATGTCACACACAACAGGGGATTGACACTCCCCACCCCTGTCCACTCCATCTTCACCTCTACACAGATATGATCCTTCGAGGACGCCTGATGGTTCCCTCACTGGAGCACAATGATCCCCACCCTCTCCCAGGGGTACCAGAATTTTAATGCAGAAATCTAAGCATCAACACCAGCCCTCCCAGGGAGGCAGGTTTCCCAGCAGCTGAGAAGATGCTTGTAGGAGTAGAGGGTGAAGTGCGTGCAGACAGTAGCCTCTCCCAGCACTGGGATCCACGACGATGTTCTCTGCCCAGTTTCTCCTTGAAGAAACTGAGTCTCCGAGGGGAAAACCCTGTGTCCATGTTCATATTGGCTCATTTATTCACCCAACAAACACAAAGACAGTCAATCATCTCTGAAGGACACCGGCCACATGCCCCTGGTTCAGGTCCTGGGTCCAGGGTGAAACAACTGGTGTCAACAACTAAATAAAAAATAAGATTGAAAAGAAAAATGCTTCTTCTTCCTCTCTCTTCATGCCTGCCTACCTAGTCAACATTGTTCCTGCCTTCACTTTTCCTTCAAAACAACAACAACACACACACAAAGATAGCTCACACCACTGTGTGAAGAAGAGAGCAAGACCAGGAGGGGCCTGGGAAGCAGGAAAGAGGTATGAAGTTGCTGAGGCAGTGGAGCCTTGACGGGAGGTGACCTGAAGGAAACAGAAGCCAGAGAAACAACTAACCAGTCAGAGGACAAGCACATGCAAAGGTCCTGAGGTAGGAACAGCCTGGTGGATTTGAGGGGCAATAGGGAAGCTGGCTGGAGTGTGGAAAGGGGCACTGGGGGTTGGTTCTATGAGTGTACTTAATTTTTGAGGAATAGGGTCTGCTTGATGACTTTAAGAACCCCTTCCATGCCTGCCTCCCCTGCCAGGGTGCAGGGGCCCTTGTGAAGGTAGTGTCTGGCTACCCAGCATGGGGCTGTGGGTGAATGTGGGACTTGGTGAAGGGCTGAAAAATGATCCATGGGGCTCAGGGGTCACTAGTGGTTTTGATGGATGATTCGCTGTTTCCTGCCACTTCCAGGATGAGGAATTGTGATGGGAAAGCCTTAAGATTTGCGTGAATCTGCTTCAGTTTGAGCATCAATGTGAGAGTGAGTAAAGTGGCTGGGAGGTGGAGTCCTGGCTGTTTTGGGGGTGCAGAAGACAAACTGGGTTTCATGAAGGGCCATCAATAACACAGCAGCAGGTTGGACCAGGGGAGATTCAAGGAACCCTGATATCCGGGATTCAGCCTGGATGCCCCTCCCACATCTGGAGTGGGGATGGGGGATCTCAGAGTGGCAAGGTGGTGGGGGTGGGGGGTCCTCCATTTGTTACTCCAGTCTAACAACTATCTTCATTGCCATCCTGGGGTGGGGAGAGAGGCCTGGTGGGTGGCTGGTGGGGGGGTCTCTGAGTGGGGTCAGACTTGAAGAGAAACCAAGAAGCTCTGATTTGATTTGATTTATCCACTCCAGCTGTCCTTGAAGCCCCAGGGCACACTGGCCCAGGCTTCAACCCCAAGTCTGACTCTTAAACAAACCCTAAATCTGTCCCTCCCAGCACACCTAAACCGAAATCATCAGCACAGCCCCCAAGACCCCACATGCCCTGTCCCTGCCTCCCACTGTCCTCCATCTCTCCTTGCCCAAGCTGCCCCACTAGCCTCAGCTGCTCCTTAAACCTGTCCAAGGTCATTTGTACGGCTGTGTCTTCTGGATACTGGAAAGCCCAACCCTCTTTACCCTCAGAGACACATAACTGCCTGGCAGCTCCACCCGCTAACCCCCCACCCCCACCCAACTCTGTATCCCATTTCAGGCTTAACATCCATTTCCCCACCCCAGGAGCCTGTGGGCAGGGCCCATCATTTTGTCCCTGTGTCCCCCATGTCCACTGCAGGGCTCAGGTAGGGAGCCAGCTG
The DNA here is from genome assembly GCA_004363575.1 of Solenodon paradoxus. Taxonomy (NCBI): domain Eukaryota; kingdom Metazoa; phylum Chordata; class Mammalia; order Eulipotyphla; family Solenodontidae; genus Solenodon; species Solenodon paradoxus. The sequence continues at coordinate 27,541 of RJWH01006101.1, read as the reverse complement.
CCAGGGTGCATGGCCCTGCCTAACCCTTCGCCCCACGTTAATGAAAGACCTGGCCTTGCAAGTTGTGGGGGTTCTCTGCTCAAGCCCAGGGGTTGAGTCCAGACTGGAATCCCGAGGACCCAGGGTCCACCTGACCTCTCACCCCAGGACCTTCGCACTGTGGAAGGCTAATTCTGTGCCTCAGTTTCCTCATCTGTAAACTGGGCTCACCTCCCCTTTCTCCTGCAGACAGCTGGGGGTGGATAAGCAAGCAGAGTCCCAGACCAGGAGACCTGACTCAGGACACGCTGACCAGCCCAGGATGGAGCCCCAACCCCTTTCGGCCTCTCTGGGCCTGTTTCCCCAACTATAAGTGCCCCAGGAGACTGGGTGTTTCTGAGTAGAGGGGTTGCTAGGACCCTGCAAGATCCACACTCCACTTGGCTGCCGCCTGTCCCCACTACTCACCTCACTCAACAGGAAAGGGAGCGTTGTCCTGCTGCGTCTCATGCTACCACTTCTCAAACCTGGGGAGATGGAGGTGAGCCCTGGTGAGGCTTCCCCCGACAGGGAGCTCACCCCACACCCACTCCTTCTCCAGGAGCCCTTGGGGCACAGACGGCAATGACGGGGACACTCCCCCACTGGGTAGGAGCTGTGGCATCAGGACCTTGGGAAGGGGGAGCCCCTGACTCCACCCCATGGGGATCCATTCAGCCCCCCTACAGTTCTGGGAGGCTCAGGGGTCCCCCACCTGAAGCCCCCAAACTCACACAACTCTGTGCGGCTGGCAGTCCTGGCAAAAGCAGAATCCAGAGTCCTGTGACCTCCTGGGGGTGGGGTGGGGCAAAGGGGTGGGGAGGTGGGCTGGAGCTGCCCCTGAGGGCCCCAGGCCCCACAGCGAGCCCCTTAACTCCCTGTGTGCCAGGCCCAACAGGACACACCACTGCAGCCTAGGACCAGCAAGGAGGGGCTGGCCGAGTGACTGCCAGGGCAGAAGGGTGTTGCCAGGACTGTGGGAGAGCAGCCAGCAGTGTGACCAAGGGAGGTGGGGGGATTTGGGGCCAGGGAGGGGCCAGGGGGAACAGGGTAAGTTTAATGGTTCCTGCATTCACTGAGGGGAGAGAGAGCAGAGATATTCAGAGACAGACAGACACAGAGAACTGAGAGGTGGAGAGACAAAGACACTGAGAGACAGAGACAGAGATACTGAAAGATAGACACAGAGATGGAGAGAAAAGAGATACACAGAGACAGAGAGACAGAGAAAGATGAAGAGAGGCTTACTTTGCAGTAAAAGTGGGCATTTTACTGACTCAGAGTCTGGGACATGTGTCTCTCAGAGGAGCTCCTAGATGTCTGGGGTGACCCTCAGGAGACAATGAAGGCTCTGAATGCTGTGCTGCCCCAGGCAGACCAAAGACCTCTCTGGTCAACACCTTCACAAGCACGGGGGCTGGGGCTACAGCAGGTACCCGGCACCCCAGAGAGGCATGTGTACATGCAGATATGAGTGTGTGTGTAGGTGTGTATGTGCATGTGGTGTATGTGAGCGTATGTGCGCACAGCATGACCTCTTGAGCCAGCCAAGTTAATGTTTCACCAGGAAGCCACCTGCCCAGGTCCCGCAGTCCTCTCTGCCTCCAGGAACCACTGGAGCATGACCCTCCCCGGGTGAATTCCCCCCTCCAACCATGCCAGGTGACCTTGATGGCCCCTTTACCACCCATTTCACATTGGAATCCTCCTGTGTCTCCTGTCCTGGGAAGGCAGTAGAAAGTGACCCTCCAAGGGCCCCTGTCCTGGCCGGCCCCCGCATACATGGTTTTGGTACCAGGGAGCCGGGAGACAGCGCCTCTCGCCCCCTCCCCCTTTGACTTTGTTTTCTGCCTGCTTCTGGGACTTTCCTGTGCCCAGCCTTCGCACAGCTGTCCCTGCCTACCAGAAAGCCTTCCCCCCAACTGATCTGCCCCCTGAAGACTAGAAGGCCCAACAGAACTGGCGAATGCAGGCCAAAATCCCCCTTAGATGTTTGGGCTAAAACCCACAGTCCTCTTACATTCAGGAGGCCCTACTCCTCCACAGCACACCTGACGTCCCAAACAACCCATGTTATGCCCACCCCAGGGCCTTTGCATTCCCTGCACCTACTCCCTGGGACCTCCCCTGGTGTCCCCAGGTAGTTCCTTCCTTGCATCAGGCCTGGGTTCCCAATCACCTCTCACAGGAATCCACGACTTGGGAGGTCTCCAAAGAACCATGGGGCTTTATTCTCACAGCTTCCCCGTCTTTATGTTCCCCCTGCGCCCCACCCCCATTCCATCCAAGTTCCCCTCCTCTCAGTCCAGCAGGAATCACTCCAGTGGGCGTCTGGCCAGCGATGACCTCTGGCTCACCATCCCCTGGAGGAAGAACACAGTGGGTGCATTCAGGAGCTGGTGGCTCTGCAGCACCACGGCAGAGATGGGGAGGGGAGCACCCCACCCAGCCCCCACCTCACCATGGACACCTCGTCCAGTTTCTGGAACTCAGACACATCCCGGTGGCAGCACCTCACAGCCATTAGCACGGACCCGATGATCAAAAGGGACAGCAACAGACACACAGCCACCACCACGCCCGGGTTCCTATGTGACTGGGGGGCCCAGGTGTTTCCTGGAGCAGAGGGGAGGGACCCCAAGTGAGCTCACTTGTCCCTGGCCCAGACCCCAATGAGGGCCCAGAGTCTTTCAGGTTCTGTTGAGGCTGATGGCTGCTAATTTCTCCAAGTGCATTGTCGTCTCTGCTTTCGACTTATTTGTCCCTGCTTCTACTGCCATCACTGGCCCTTCTGGGGGTTCTTGAAAAGGAAGAAAAATCAGATCTAGACCTCTATCCCCACGAGCAGTGACTCTCCAGGATGCAGGCCAAATCTGACTCATGAAAATAGTTCATTTCCTGGGACTTTAAGGTCATTACCCTTGATGATTTGGGGACAATAGTCTATTTCAAATCACAGATTTTTCTAGAATCCCCCTTAAAAATGCTTGATCTCTGTTGAACCACAGGGTTGAGGGGTCACATCCTCATCCTGCTATCTTCCCACCCTCCCTGGCCCCTGACAAGGACCCCACAGACCTTCACTGAGTTTCAAATGCCCTGGCCACCACCACACCCCAGGGCCTTTGCACAGTTGAGTCCTGCCTGGACTGGCCACCCCCCGGGACCCTTCAGGCCCCTTCTCTCACGTTTGCTGACTGAGCAATCTAAAAGAATTTCATACTGTCTGTATTCAGACCAATTCTCTTATCTGACTCTATTTTGTTCTTTTAGAAACACATAAAACATTTGTGAATTACCTGTCCTCCCCTATAGCTAGGTCCCCCCATACACTAGACACTTAATGTAAAGGTCTGAAGTTTTCAGGCGCTGGGGGAAGGCATAGGATGCCTCCTGGCATATTCCAGGTCTGTGTCTCTCCCTGCTGGCCAGCTCTAGAACTGCATCCTGATACCCCTCCGCTCCCCTCCCCAAATTCCCCAATACTTACCTGGAGGTCCTGAGGTCCTGTCTGGGGTGGTCAAGGGCATGGAAGAGAGCTCCGTTCTGAAGCTAGAGGAAGTGGGTCTCAAGGAGGGGGAACTCCGGGAGCTGGAGTGGGAGGTGAAGGTGACCTCAGATCTGGGGGAGCCAGAACTGGGGTGGGTGGTGGGGGCTGCCTCTGAATTTGAGGGACTATGGGGGGCTGTGGAGTTTGTCTCTGAAGTCAGGGGGCTGGAGTGGGAGGTGAGGGTGACCTCAGAACTGGGGGAGCCAGAACTGGGGTGGGTGGTGGGGGCTGCCTCTGAATTTGAGGTACTGTGGGAAGCTGTGGAGTTTGTCTCTGAAGTTGGCGGGCTAGAGTGGGAGGTAGGGGTGACCTCAGAACTGGGGGAGCCAGAACTGGGATGGGTGATGGAGTCTACCACTGAATTTGAGGTGCTGGGGCGAATAGTGGTCTCTGAATTCAGGGTGTTAGAGTGGAAGTCGAGGCTTTCCATTGACTTAGGGACATTGTGATAGTAGGTGGAAGAGGACAGAGGTGTGAGAGGTAGGAGCGTTGGAGCAGTCATGACACCTGGAAAGAAAAACAGGTAGAGGTTGTGGGGGGCCCTGTGAGCCCTTTGTCTGAATTCCCACAGCCAGGGTTCCAGTCCACCAGGGTCCCCAGCCCTCTGTCTCGCCTGGGGGCTCTAGAAGCTAACTGGATCAGTGGTTGCAGCCAGGCAGCACGCTTTGAAACCTCTCAGGACTGTTTCCTGCTCTGTGAAATGGGTGATACAGGCAGTTAGTGCCAGCGGGTGAAGCACAGATCCACCTCTGAGCTCTAGCTCTGTCTTAATCTTCTCCCCCTGGTCCCCAAAGCACCCCAATGCTGCACTCAAGTTTTTGAGGGGGACCCAGAGCCTGAACTTTGGGAACAGTAAGCAAATTGAGTCTCAGGATACCACCGGCCTAGCCCTGTTTGCTCCATCCAGGGTTCAGACTGAAGAAAGCCTGGGCCACCTCCCAGGACAATGGCCCTCCCTGTTCTAGGCTGTTGGATGCCTTAGTGATTTATGAGTTCATTTACCAGCCACAACCCTGCCCCACCCTGTCCACATGGGACTTGGCAGTAAAATGCAGAAATGAGATCTTGCACTGCCCCAGAGGAGGCTGGGCATGGGGCAGACCCCTATTTCTCTCTCTAGCTTTCTAGACCCCATGAAGATGACAGACGAGGCAAGAGACATGGTGCACTGACCAGACTTCATCCCCACCTTCCAGATGAGGAACTATCCAGATGTGGATAGAAGGTCCCTTAATGAGTTCCAAGGAATCCAGGATGAAAGGGCCAGTGTTCCCAAACAGCCCACCACCAATCTATCAGGTTCCTACTGAAATGATGATGACTTGGGGACCCTAAGTCAAGTTAGAACTCTGGGAGCTGACCATGTGAAGTGAACTGAGGAAAACTATTGGGTGTTGAAACAGATGACTGAGGGGGACGCAAGTTCTGCCGGGCACTTAGCTAGGGGCATGCATTTGTCAGCTCCCAGGGAGTTGACCGGAAGGTCAATGGGTCTGTGTCTAAGCACAGTGTCAGGAGTTTGCCTTACCCAGAGACTCCTAGACCAGGAGACTGACATGAATCAGTCATGAGCTCCCATGTGGGTTCAGCACAGGCTAGGGGACTTGGCCTTGTCTACGCTTCAGTCTCCTGAGCTAAGCAATGGGGGTAAAAGGAATGAAGCCCTTGCCGCAATAAGTTGTCTGGTGGCCTCAGCTCTTATATCAAAGGTTTGGGGCTGGGACACAGGTCAGAGAGAGATGAATCTGTGAGAAATGAGGGAACACAACTCTTTCCCCACCCTGGGAATTAACAGGACAGCAGAAAGATAATAAAGTCAGCATGTCCTGGTGGCCTAGAGGTTTAGTCCACTGAGTGTGGTCCACATACACCACAGGGTCCCGGATTCAAGACCCAGGAATGGAGGAAACAACTAGGTTGAACAGTAACGAGCTTCGCTTCTTCCTCCTCTCCCTGCCTGCCTGCCTTCATTCCTGATTGTACCTTTTCTTAAAATAAATATTTTTTAAAAAGAGGGAATAAAGTCATGTCTGGAGAAATTCTCCTGGGATCCCCTGCCTACTCCCTCTCATGGTCCTGGGGACCTCACCCTTCTCCTTTTGAGGAAGGGGCTTAGAGCAACAGCTTTGACAGGGCCCCTCCCTGTGGCTCTGGGGTCTCAGAATTGGCAGGTTCTAGGGCTGGGGGTGGGTGGATGGGCGTGTGGGAGGGTCCCATCTACCTCTCAACTTGGCTTCTGGGAGGCGAAGCTGCACTTCTGGGGAAGGGGCTGTGTCAGACAAGCGTAGCCTGGTGGGGGTGGGGGTCCAGACAGTGCTGCCCTGGCTTTTCTTCTTTGTGTTCTTGGAGCCGGGCCTCTTCCTTACCTGTTCTTACCTATCAGGGCGCCAGTGGGCGTAGCCGTGTGGACTCCCGGTTGGAGTAGCAGCGCCAGAGTCAGCAGCAGCAGCGGCGACAGCTGTGAGCCCGCCATTCCTGCGCCAGGAGGGCGAGGGCAAAGGTGCGCGGCCTGGTGAGCCAACAGGTGCGCGGCGCGTCTCTGCACTTGCGCGCCCCCTGCTGGCGGCGTGGGGCAGCACAAGCCCAGGCGGAGGCGGGGCCTCAAAGGGCTGAACTGTTGGCGGATTTCTCCCTACACAGCACTTCCACGTGGATCCCCCACCACCACCTCTCCTAAAGTCTCTACCTGGACCGTGACCTCGAAGCTTTGAAATTCCACCCACTTCCTCAAAACACTGCACCTTCCACAGTTACCCCAAACCCTGTGATCACCCTGTCTGTCCCTCCTTGGGCCAAGCTGTCTGCTCTGGATGCCCCAGCCCCCTCGGTCTCTTTGCCCTGTCCCTGACCCTAAGGATGGATATGTGTGTCCTGATCTCTCATCCAGATGGGTGTCCCTTGGGAGTGAACCCAGCATCCCCGCCATCAGCTGGAACCCCTAGTTTTTTCCTGAAGGAGGCACCACGCATGCGCCTGTGGGGCCAGGTACTCATACTGGCATCTTGGGCCAGATCCCCAGACACTGATTTCTAGAGGGCACTGGGGACACTTCTATCTGGTACCCACTAGTTGAGGGATGGTATTAGGGCTCGTGAGATCACACTGGTGGCTCCTGACCTCTGGGAAGGGCTTGGGCCCCCTTCTGGTCACAGGCCCGAGGTACCACATGCGTAGTTGGAAGCTCTGGGGACCTTCCCAGGCAGACTCTCTCCAGTCCCCCACTTCCCCACAACATGCCCCAGACGTCAGAAGAGCAGGAGGTGGACCCAGAGTCAGGCTGTGGAGAGCTTTATTCATTCCCAGAATGCCAAGGGGTCCAAGCCTCCGCATCCCCCAGGGTCCTAGACACCCGGCCACTGTGTGTGCCGCGGGTTTTCCCACGGGGCTGAGTCAAGTAGTGCGCTGGTGCTCAGGGACGATCTGGTGTAGTGGCCCCGCCAGCTGGCCTGGAGCATCTTGGCCGCCATCTGCTGTTGGCGCAGCCGCCGGCGCACGAGGAAGCCCCTCCAGGCGGACTGGATGGAGGTGGCCGCCTTGTTCTGCTGCTGGGGAAGCCGGGAGGATCTGACGGCTGGACCCAAGGAATGCTGGCCCGTACCATGCACCACGCGCGTGGGCTGCGTGTGGCCGCACGTGTGGCACGTGCGGGGACTGGAGCCCACGAGCATCACCACGCTGGGCGGGCTGCCCAGTCCGGAGCTCAGGGACCGGCAGAGGGCGCAGACCTGTGGCTGGCAGGACTGGAAGCAGCGGTGCTCCGACGCAGTACGCGCGTTGCCGCCCTCCATAGCCCACGCATCCGGAAGCGGCGCCGGCTGCTCGTGGCTCAGGCGCAGGTGGAAACCGCGCCATGCCGCCTGGATGACCGTGGCGGCTCTGGAGAGTCGAACCAGGTCCCGTCGCACGCAGTAGCCGCGCCAGGCCGCCTGGATGACCATGGCCCACTGGTGCCACACCTTGATGGTCCGCCGCACCAGGAAGCCGCGCGTGCCTGCCTGGATGGTGGTCGCCGCCCGGACGATCAGCTTCTCCACCGCCTGCGCCGATGCCACCAGCTTCCCTGAGGTTCTGGGGTCCACCGCTGTCGCAGTCGCCTCGCTGTCCCTTGCATTCCACCGCCCAGTGCCTCGGGCTAGCTGCGGGGTGCCACCATGGCCCACAACTCTGTTCCGGGGAGACGACACGCTGGGGATAGCAGGGTTCCATGCTTGGCTACCAGCCACGCAGACATCTGCTGGGCCCTGGAGTACAGCAGGAGTCAGGGGGGGCCGGTGAGCGGCTGAAGCAGCAGGGCCACGGACTCCGGCGACCCCAGTGGAGACTCCTGGCTAAAAAGGGGTCGCAAGGAGCCACTCGGGGTTGATGCATAGCCCAGAGACACCCTCCTATCCCCGGGGTTCAGTTTGGGGATGTCTCTCCTTTCGCCAGTGTGGAGGACTGGCATGTGGGTCACCTGTGGGTACTTGGAGGCAGGCTGTCCCACCTGTTGGGGGCCTGGAGCCCTGGCCATGGGGCTGGCCAGCCTCTCCAGAGCCAGTCCATGCTGGGACCTGTAGGATTTTCGAGGACCAAGGGACCTATGACTGTCCTGCCCCAGACCCCTTGATGCTTGGGTGCTGGGGATAGATTCCATCTGGACTCAGCTGGCACCGCCTGGTTAGCCACAGATAGAGATAGGAATGAAGATGGGGGTGCGGACGCTGCCACACTAGGGGGCCCTGACCTCCAGTGAGAGTTTGAGGTCTCCAGCCCAGCCATAGGCCCTGGATGCCCACTAGGGGCCACAGTGCTGCCTAGGGCCAGTTTGGCTGACCCCAAGACAGCAGCAGATGCCATCCCACCAGGAATATGATGCCAGGGCCTAACCTGTGCTATGGAGACCTGTCGATAGGCAGAGGGACTCTGGGGCACAATGGGGGTCTGTCTATATGTGGGGGAGCTCCATGGTCTAATTTGAGCTACTGGTGCCCGTTGGTGAAGCAAAGAAACTTTGGAGCCCTTGACAGACCCCTTCTGCACAGAGTGAGAACTGGGGGACCCCCATAAGGGTGCTGACCTCTGCTGCAGTGTGTGGGGGGCACTGCTGGCCCTGGACTGCCTGGCGAAGCTCGGGGCCTGCAGTGGGGCTGGGGCCAAGCTGCTGGCCACAGACTTGGCCGATCTGGGGACCATGTCTGTGGGCAGTGGCTTCTGGCCTTTGTGGAGAGCACTGCTCTCAGCCAGGAATTCAGGGTTGTCGACATCAGCCATGGGGGGCCCAGGGCACATCCATGGGGTGGCCTCGAGGACCACAGACTTAGCAGACTCCGTGCTGGACACGGACACCTGGGACAGAAGCTCTTCCAGCTCACGTGGCTTCCCTGCAGCCTGGCTCTGTGTGGCCTCGCACGGTGGCAGCCCCAGAGCCTGGTCCAGCTGCTCTGCTACCTGCAGGACCCTGGGCAACCTGGGCGTGCTCCTAGCTGCTCCATCGCCTGCCAGGTCCTGGGGTTGAGCCTGAGTCAGGCCAGTGGCTTGGGATACCAGGAAGGGGGCTGCCTGCTCCAACCCCAGGGCTCCATGGTAGAGCCAGGGAGGGATCCCAAACGGCACGGACCCCTGGGTGGGGTTCGGGGCCACATATATACATGGGGGTACTGTGGACCCCAGAGCCATCCCCTGATTCAGGACCCTGGACATAGATGTTGGGACCTTGCCATAGGTCACAGAACCAGGGGAGACCCGTGAGCCCGCCACACTAGCCATAGGCACTGAAAGCTGGCCCGGACCCACAGCACCAACCACACACCCTGGAAGAAGGCCCTGGTCTATAGCACTATCCATATACCCTGGAAGGCAGCCCTGGTTTATGTCACTGACCATGTGCTCTGGAGAAATTATATGAACCTCACCTTTGACTGTACAATCTGGTGCAAAGCTGGGGTCCACACCACTGGCCATGGGGTCCAGAGTCATGGCTCCAGTCACTGGCCCCAGGCCCCAGGCCCTGCCCACCCAAGGCCCCAAGCATCCAGCATTTGCTTGCTGATGACCGAAAGTTGCTGTTGTAGACTCTGGACAGTGGTGGCCCAAATGAGCTGGAAGGCCCACACTGGCCAGGGAAAGCTGGGGTGGATTCACACTGGTTCTGTAGGATGCTGACGAGAAACAGGGGTCTGGCCCTGAGGCATGCCCAGGTCTCAAAGGGACACCTGTTGCATAGGCCTGGGGGATGGGCGCCGAGTGGCCAGCCGCCTGAGATTGGCCAGGGCCCAGACCAGTTACACTTCTGTGCACACCACGTGTCAGTATGGAAGACAGGGATCCCTTACACACACTTAGAAGTATGCCAGCAGCCAGAGTCCCTGGGCATGTGGCAGCCAGGATCGTAAACGCTATCCTCTGAGGGGCTGGTTCCCTGGCCAAGACAAGGTCCTGCCTGACCAGGCACAGAGACCTGGCAGAGATCTGGGGCCGAAAGAGTAGCAATAGGATGTTCCGTTACACTTGGACAGCACCCACTGAGTGACTTATGGAACCCAAGGGACAGCTCGCTGAATTCAGGGGACTGCGGAGTGGAGGTTAGCACACTGACCATTGGGGACTGTTGACACAGCACCATTTCAGGGCCTACTGAGGGCTGGCCCAGATCCTGGGTCATGCTGCTCATTCCCAGAGGTGACTGTTGATGGGAGGAGACCTCAGTCATAAAAGATGGAGGATAGGCATGTGAGGCAGCTGAAGCAGTCCTCATTGAAGGGCGATGTGAACCCACCAAAGGGCTTCCTCTGGGCTGACAGAGGGTCCAGCCTGTAGTACGAGTGGCAGGGGACTGGGGTATCCTAGGGGCAAGCCTCGTGATTGAAGATGGATGGGAGAGCCTTGGGGATGCATGACTGACCACAGGGAGCTGGGCTAGGCTGGGTGCCATGCCATGGACCATGGATCCATGGCCTAGGCTAGGGACCAACCCATAGGTCATAGATGGCTGACCGAGAATGGAGGTCTTACCAAGAGTCATTGATGGTTTACCTAAGTTGGAGTTCACCCCACATGTCATAGACCATTGACCTAGGTTGGAGGTCATCCCACTGGTCATAGATGCTTGACCTAGGATGGAAGTGGCCCCACTGGTCATAGGCAGTTGACCTAGGGTGGAGGTCACCCCACAGGTCATAGATTTTTGACCTAAGGTGGAGGTCACCCCACTGGTAGACAACTGACCTAAGGTAGAAGTCACCCCACTGGTCATAGATGACTGAGCTAGGGTAGTTATCCCACTGGTCATAGACAGTTGACCTAGGGTGGAGGTCACCCCACAGGTCATAGACTTTTGACCTAGGGCGGAGGTCGTCCCACTGGTCATAGACGGTTGAACTAGGGTGGAGGTGGTCCCACTGGTCATAGACGGTTGAGCTAGGGTGGAGGTGGTCCCACAGGTCAGAGACTTTTGACCTAGGGTGGAGGTCATCCCACTGGTCATAGACGGTTGACCTAGGGTGGAGGTCGCCCCACAGGTCAGAGACTTTTGACCTAGGGTGGAGGTCACCCCACTGATCATAGATGGTTGAGCTAGGGTGGAAGTCATCCCACTGGTCATAGACGGTTGAGCTAGGGCGGAGGTCATCCCACTGGTCATAGATGGTTGACCTAGGGTGGAGGTGGTCCCACTGGTCATAGACGGTTGACCTAGGGTGGAGGTCATCCCACTGGTCATAGATGGTTGAGCTAGGGTGGAGGTTGCCCCACTGGTCATAGACGGTTGACTTAGGGTGGAGGTGGTCCCACTGGTCACAGATGTATGTCGGATAGTGAGCACCGTCTTTCTGGTCTTTGATGGTTGGCATGGTTTGGGAGTCCCCTTTCTGAACACTGATGCTTCTAATGTGCTTGGGATTGCCTTGAAGGCCACTGGAGGCTTATCTGGGTATGGGCCCTCTTTACAGGTCCCTGGCTGGCCTGAGCGCTGTTACTGAGCTAGACTCCCTAGAGACAAGCTTCTCCTTGGTGCTATCCTGTGGTGCTCCTGGAAGCCACCTCTGTCCCAGCCCCCGGAGCTCTGTCCTGAGGGGACACCTATCTTATCCTGTCCAGCTGAGCCCCAGTGGATGCTGAAGCTCATTCTGCTGGACACTGAGCCATAGGCCATGATGAGGACGAGCTCAGAGGCCTCAGAGGGTTGGTGGTGGATGTTCAGTGTTAAGCACTCATGGTCCCTGTTCTCCATCTTTTCCCTTTCCTCTGGCCCTGGGGACCTCCCCACAGCCTCCCTAAGGGGTAGGGCACTAAGCAGCAGGTCCCCGTCCACCTCAGCCCCCCAGGCTGCCTCCTCATCCTCTACCTGGTCCATGGTGGCCACACTGGCCACAGACATGGTGGACAGTCTGAGCGAGCGGTCACTCTGCAGGGAACTCTGAGAATCATTCCTGTTGAGGCCATGGTCCATGAACCCTTGGGAGACATTTCTGGTCATGTCACTGTCTGAATCAGGTGGCACACTGGTCACCAAGTCGCTGACTGTGTGACCAGACACCAGCTCCCAAGGACCTTTGGCACTGGACATGGATCCCCGGATCCCATCCCTATCCCATCCAGGGATACCCTGGGAGGCTTCCTGTAGGAGGCGGCACACCTGGGCCCTTGGTGCCTGGCAAGGGCTAGGGGCTTGGGACACGACAGTAAGACTGGGGCTTCTGTCATAGGCCAGGGAAGCCTGTGCTGGGGTTAGGGGTGCTTTGCCTCCCTTGGGGCTCCGTGGGAGACTCAAAGTCACATTGTGGATCATCTCCTGAGTGTTCACATGTGCCTGTTTATGATTTGGGGACCAAGAATTCTTCATGGTCTCCTTGGGAGCCCTGGAACTCCTTGGGGCCTGAGAAACTTTGGTCAGTGGGGATCGACATGTACTGGGTAGCACCCTGTCCACCCCAGGGAGCTGACGCCAGCAAGTGTTACCCCCATAGGCAGAGGCACACTGGTGGGAATGGGTGGTCCTCCCACCCCCCAAAATGCTGGAAAGCTTGTTTGGGGCCTCCTTGGACCCTTCAAATGGCACTCCCAGACCTGGGGCCACCTGGCCAACCACCTGTAACTTGCAGGAGCTCGGGGAACTGCCTTGGGCTACCGATGGCTGGCTGGTGCTAGGGCCTGCACCACTGGCAAAGAGAGGCCACCACAGAGTGGCCAGTGGGGTCAATCTGGGTTCCACATCCCTTGCTATGGGGGTGATTTCCCAGGACAAATCGCTAGCCCCTGAGGGTGCCAGCCCATTTTGCTCACTGACCCTGGGGCTCAGGAACAAGCTGGAGAAGGCATCCCAGCCAGGGCCCATGAGCTGGCCCCACGTGAAGTCTGAAAAGGAAGAACCCATGGACACCGCCGCCCAGCAGGTGGACCTCACATGTGCGGCCCCATCCCCCATCTCTAGTAAGAGCCCCACCGGCCACCAGGCTGCGCCACCCCACCAAGCCCCACCTGGGGCACCCCTGACCTTGCTGGGCTGTGGTCTCCTAGGACCCAGGGTGGGTCCCCAGGCAGCTGCCGGGCTCCCCCTGCAGTCCACCTCCACCGGGGCCGGCGGCACAGTCATCCCGCTTCCCAACTTCGAGGCAGCCTTGGGGAGGACGGCTCCAGTCCTCAAGGCCATGTGTGACAAGGACTGGCTCAGGACAGCACCTAGCTCACCCTGGCACAGTGCCTGACTCAGTGCTGCCCGCTCCTCCGCTGTCAGCGCCCGGCCCAGCTCAGCCCACCGGCCTTGGACGGCTCTGCCCAGCTCAGCCCGCAGTTCCCCCAGCGACAGCGCCTGTGTCAGTGCAGCGCCTAGTTCGCCCCAGGACAGTGCCTTCACCAGGGCTGCACCCAGCATGCCCTGGGGGAGCGCCTTGGCCATCGCGGTTGCCAGAACTTCCTTGGACAGCGCTGGGCTCTGGGCTGCCTGTGCCTCGCCCTGGGACAGCGCCTTGGCCATCAGGGCACGAACGTCCTCCTGGGAGCCCAGCACCGTGGCCAGCTCAGCCCACAGGATGGCCGCCAGCTCCTCTGGGCAGGGTGCAGCTGGGCTAGCTGAGGCTGGTGGGGGCCGGGAGGCTGGACTGTCACCCCAGGACTCCATGTTGCAGGAAGGGTGCCCAGTGGACACCAGCAAGGGCACCAGCATGCTCTGGGTGTCAGAAGCCCTTGGGATGGCCTTGGCTGGTGTATAGTCCTGCGATGGAAGCTGGGTTAGTCTGTTGTCCGGTTTTGCTTGGGACAGGGTGGCCTGGGAACTAGCATTTGGAGCGACAGCCTTGAACCTGGCCAGCAGTGGCTGGGACTGGGACAGGACCTTGGTCAATTTAGTGGCTGCCTGGCTCTGGGATGGTGCCTTGGACAGGCATGTCCCCAGTGATGACTGGGCAGGGGCTGCAGTCAGCTTGGCCGGTGCTTGTCCCTGTGACAGGACCTTGGTCAATTCAGTGAGTGGGTGTGCCTGGGAGGCTCTGGGGGCTGGACACGTGGCCAGCTCTCTGGGTGATAGGATCATGGTGGCTTCCACTGGCACGCACACCTGTGTGTGCATCCTCATGTCGGGCCTCAGGTGTGCCTGTGACGAGGGCCTCCTTCCTTCAGCTGCCTTCTCCCAGGCCGCACAGGTTTTAGATACAGTCTCCACTTTGACCTGCTTCTGGGGGAAAGCCTTGCTTTTCTCGGCCTCCAAAGGGGCCCTGGCTGTTGACCTGGGAGCCCCCGCACCTACTCGCGGGGTAGAGCAGTATTTCACCTTTCCCTCCGCTAAACAGGAGTGCGACGCGACCTTGACCATCCCAGCAGCCAGCCTGGCATTCCCCACTGCTTTGGCCTTGGTTCCATTGGGACACATTGGAGACAAGGTGTTGGGAACTCCGGCTGCCACCACGGCAGCTAGAGGTGGGGACTTTAGACTACTGGGTGCTTGAGGTGGCGTGCACAGCGTTTTGAGGACCGCAGCCACCGAGCGCAGCTGGGCCGGTGTTCTGGTGATCATGGCCGCTAGGCGCGTCTGCGGGGGCGTCTTGGTCATGGCCCCTGGAGGCGTCTTGGCTATGGTGACTGTCCGGCAGGTCTGCACTGACTGCTGGGGCAGTGTCTTGGCAGCCATGGCCACCGGGTACGTCTGGAGTGGGGTCTTGGCCGTCGTGGGAGCTGGGCGTGTCTGGGAAGGCATCCTGTTAATCATGGCTGCCAGGCACGACTGCAGAGGCGTCTTGGTCATTGTGGCTGGTGTGTATGTCTGTGTTCGGGTCTTGGTCATTGTTATCTCGGGCGCTGCACACGTCTGGGGAATGGTCCTGCTCATCATGGCTGCCAGGCATGACTGGAGTGGAGTCTTGGTCATGGTGGCTGGTGCTTGTGTCTGTGGTGACTTGGTCACGGTGGCTGGTGGATGCATCTGCAGCAGGGTCTTGGTCATTGTTACCTCGGGCGCTGCACACGGCTGGGGGACAGTCCTGTTCAGTATGGCCGCCAGGCATGTCTGGAGAGGTGTCTTGGTCACTGCTGCTGGTGGGGATGTCTGGGGCAGGGGCTTGGACATTGCGGTCATGGTGTGCGTCTGGTGCATGGTCTCGATCGTCGCCATCATGGGCACTGGGCTCTGCTGGGGGGCAGTGTTGGTGACCACAGGACCTGCTTGTGTACCTTTGGGGACCTCTATTTCCACGTGAGTCTTGAGAGAGCCTTGAGTGACTTGGGTGTAATCCCCGGGTGGCGGTGGTCCCATGGCCCCCAGCCTGAGGGTGCGGGTAGCAGCCAGTGTGTTCTTCACAGTATCTCCGATGTGGGCCAGGCAGGCATTCCTTACAGTCCTTGTCAACAGGCACGGCTGGTACTTTGTCTCTGGGCTTGCTGGACATGGAAGCTGGATAGCAACTGTCTGGTGGGGCAGGAAGGTGACGCTGGGGCCCACGACAGCACAGGGAGGCTGTGTGCTGGGTGGGACAGGGCAGGGGGCCAGGCTATCATTAGAAGGGAACTGGGTCTCCTTGTTCAACATGGTGTGCTGGGCTGGCCGGGGCTGTGCCTCCACTGGGGACTGAAAGCGCACCTGCTGGGGCACATGGTAGGGGATGTCGCCCTCCTCAGCGCTCACCTTCTTCCCCAGGGTGCGGCTGGACCTCAGCAGCCGCTTGGTGCTGAAGCGTCGCCAGGCCTCCTGAATGGCCTTGGCCGCCATCATCTGTGACACCAGTTTCTGCCGGAGCTGGTAGCCTCGCCAGCTGGCTTGGATGAGGGTGGCTGCCTGGGACAACATCATATCCATCTCATCCACCAGAATGTTTTTGAAGGCCTGGCTCTCAACCATAGCCCGCAGGCGTGGAATATGTCGGGGCGCTGTCAGGTCTGTGTCTGGTGGCGGTGCCAGGTTCGACTTGGATGCAGGTGGCTCATGCTGGGGACGTGGGTCCAGTGGCTCCTGTTTGCCTTGCAGGTTGGGGATGTGGTGGGGCTGGTGGGAGCTCAGGCCACTGGGTGACAATGATCGCTGTGCTGCTTGCTGCATTGTTTTAGTTCCTAGGCGGGTCAGCTCTGCCTGCAAGGGTGGGAGTGGAGGGGTCAGGGAGTGGGTGAGCATCCTGGCTGTGGGACAGCTGGAGACCGGACCACCTACCTGCTCATCAAACTTGCTCTGTCTCTGGTCATTCTGTGAGCACAGTGCTGATCACACTGTGTGTGTGTGTGTATGTGTGTGTGTGTGTGTTACTGTTATATTGTTATCTGCCTTTCCCTATTGGATATACCTCCCCACACAGTAGGAACTAGGTCCTAATCAATTCTCTGTCTCCATCTCAGACATAGGGGCTGACTTCAGGTTGTGAATGGGTGAGTGTTGGGTGAGTGGCTAGTCTGAAAAATGAATGCATGAGAAAGTTGGATGGATGGATGGATGACTGGATGATGAATGGATAAGTCAATGGATAAGTGAATGGTGAATAGGTTGGACAGATAGCGGAATGGTAGAAAATGCTTGCATAAATGAAGTTGATAAATGAGTTGATTAATAGAGCAATAAATTAGGAGATGGGCACATGAATGGGTAGATGGGTGAGTAGATGAGTAGGTGGGTAGATGGGTGGACTAGTGGATGAATGGATAGATAAATAGATGAAATAATGGATGGGTGGATGAGTAAGTGTGTGGATGGATGGGTGGGTAGGTAGAGGATTAGATGGATGATAGATGAATAAAAAGGTGAATGGATGGGAAACCTACACATATAAGATTATTTTAATGTGTTAAATTATATATATATATATATATATATATATATATATATTCCACAAACTGAAAAATAAAAGGTGAATGGATGGATAGATGGATAAAAATGTGAATGAATCAATGAATGTATGGGTTAATGGATGGATGAGTGAGTGGCTGGATGAAGTCTGAGGGGACAAATGAGTGTATGAATGAAGAGAGATGAAGAATTGGCAAAGACATGAGTGAATAGGAGAGGGACTGATGAATGAGTGGATGGACCCATGAAGAAATGGTGGATGCCTGATAGGTGATCAATGGTAGATGGAAATATGGGTTGAAGGAAGGATGAGGGGGTAACTGTGCAGAGAGCTGGGACAGTACTGAGCAGCCCTGAGCAAATCACATTTATTGGGAGACGTCCCTCCCTTCCCAGTCAGCTGGATCAGCCAGCCCCTCTGCCCAACCATCTTCATACCTTGGAGGGTCATAGAGTTGGAGGAGAAGCAGGAGGTGAAGGTGTGATATCAGAAGCCGGCTTGCAGGAGGAAGCAGCTTTCCACCCTTCAGCCCATGCAGTACGCAGCAACACTGCCCTGGGCTGGCTCTGCCCAAGACCACATGAGAAGAGATGTTAAAGCCAAACGTAGATTCCAAGTAAAAAAAAAAAAACAACTAAGCTTCTAAGTTCACACAGATGAGGGTATGAGAAAGTTTATTGCATGTTATTTCATACATAAAAGCAAAACTGAAAATAATCCAATTAGTGATCACTAGGGGTGAGTACACTAGCATAAGTGGGGGTGTTCAAAGATGTTCACCTCTGTCTTGTTTAAAGAAGAGAAATGGAATGATCCAGATACTTTTCAAAAGGAGGTGAGACTAATAAATCAATTAGACATTCAGACAGAGGTCTGCTATTATAGCCATTTGCAATAGAAACCACATCTACCAGGAAGACTTAACTTTTTTTGAAAAGGAAAGGTGCAGGCAGAAATGAAGGCAAGTAGGTAGGTAGGAAGAGAGAGGAGGAAACACTATTTCATTTAGTTGTTCATTTTGTTTGTTCCCCTGGCTCTGGGACTTGAACCCGGATCTTTGGGAATTTTGTGGACTGTGCCTCACTGTAGACGGCAGACCTAACTGCTACTCCGGCATAGTGCACACTTGCCTGTCTTCTTTCCTCTTAAAAATACATATATATATATAAACATATACATATAAACATTGGAATGTGCATAGAATAATCTACAGGCATAAACATCAAATGACCAATGATCGTGTGTGCGCACGCATGCGTGTATGTGTAATTCGTGTCTAATTGGGCATAAATACACTGAATTTGACCTTATGTGACGTTGAGTTACCTGATTCATTTCTAACTTTATGATACATATTTCTGTGCCACATCTAGAAACGGATCTCTATGTACCAGTAATACACCCTACTTCAGTTCAACAACATATGTGTTTAAATCATGGATGTGTGTTGACAGGTGGGCTCATCGGGAACTTTTTTTTTTTTTTTAATTTAGGCACACTCTGGTAGCTCAGGTGTTAAGTCAGTCATTGTGGCGCAGTCCACATACATCTCAAGGTTCCGGGTCCACATACTGGTGTCAGCAGAATAACCAATGTGAATAAATTAAATAAATAAAATGTTTCTTCCTCCTCTCTCTTACTGCCTGCCTGCCCGTTCACCTTCATTCCTGCTGACTTCCTTCCTCTAAAAAAATTATAAATTTTTAAAATTTAAAACTTTAAATATTGAGTCAAACTTGCAGAATGATATAATGTGGAGCTCTGAACCCCTTCATAGAAACACAGAAATGATGGATAAAATATTTTAAAACAAGGTTACCACAAAGACGCAAATATTCTAAAGAAAACATGAATAACCAGTTATCAAAAAATAATCTGGGTGTGGCCTGGTGGAACAGCAATTAGGTCAGTCACCTCCAAAGGAGCAAGCCACATACCACTGGTTCAAGTCCTGGGTCCAGGGGGAAACAAGAGTGAACAACTAAATAAAAATAAAATAAAAGTGCCTCTTCCTTGTTTCTCTTGCTGCACCTTTTCTTTAAAGTTAATAATAATACTAATACTATATCCAATTAGGATATATTCCAAGGATGTAGGAAAGGTTCCATGTTATAAATCCCCAGAATTATATAATTCATTATATCTAAAAATTAAAGAGATAGCTAAGCAATTTTTCCAAAAGGGCTCAAAAGATGTTTCAATAAAACAATAGCTATTTCTGATACGAACTTACCAAAACAGAATGGGTAGACCAATGTGACTTCAATGAAAAATAAGAAGATCGAGGCTAGCACCTAAGACGGTTAAGCCTGACTGAAAACACAGAAAATGGCATTGTTTTTAAAGGAAAGGTACAGGCAGGGGTGAAGGTGAGCAAGCAGGAAGAAAGAGGAAGAAGTAGCACTTTCTTATTTTATTTAGCTGTTCATCTTGGTTGTTTCCCTCAAACCCAGGTCTTGAACTAGGGCTCTTGGGATGTGTGTGGACTGCACCACAGTGGACTAAACCACTAGGCCACCGAGGTGTGCTACCAATGGCATTTTAAGTGGCGAGAACTTGAAGTCATTTCTATCAAAGGAAGGTGAAAAACATGCAGTGGCCCACCGCCTCCCAGGTAACCTTGTTTTCGCTGGTTACAGCAAAAGCAAGATGACAAGGACTTGAATATTCAGTGTCAATATTTGAAAAGAAGAGCTTAGCTGGTTGGGACTGTCTACCTACAAGACCAAGAATCCAGTCTCTGGTCTTTCCTAACGTATGTTGCTGCAAACAAAAACCTACAGCTCTTTGGTCTTTAAGGCAAACTCAGCCAGAAATGGAAAAACAAAACCAAACCAAAAAACACTACGTATAATGTCAAAAACTATACAGGCACCCTGGGTGAAGGGGTGGTTGGGTTCGCCACCTCCAGCCGGCACAGTTCACATGTATCCCAAGGACCCCGGTTTGCCTCCTGGGGTCAGGGCAACAATCAAGAGAATCAACTACATTCAATAAATAAAATCTTTCTTCGTCCTCTCTTCCTGCTTGCATACATACTTGTCTTCATTCCTGCCTGCACCTTTCCTTTACGAAAAAAAGAAAACTATAGAATTCCTAAGAACAAGTTTTACACAAAGGTCAAGGAGTTATATGAAGGCAAGGAAAGGTGACAGTCGTTTGAAAAGAAGTCCCATGAAGTTAGAGAGAAGGAAATTCTATAACTTAGTGCGTCCTGGAGGAGCAGAGTGGAGTCCATCACCTCCAAAGGAGCGCAGGCCACATAACCATGGGTTTGAGTCCAAGGTCCAGGCTAGGGGTAAGGCCGAGGATGGGGAAGGAAACATCCAGTGTGAAAAACTGAACAGAGGATGTGCCCTGGTAGCCTAGTGGTCTAGTACACCTGGGAGCAGTCTGACAGACATTCCAAGGTCCAGGGTTCAAGACCCAGGACCAAAGGGAATGACAGATGTAAACAACTAAATAAAAATAAATAGGGTAGCTTCTTCCTCCCCTCTCTTCCTGCCTGCCTACTCACCTTCATTCCTGCCTGCACCTTACCTTAAAAAAAAAAATCCTGTAACTCAGTATCACACAATATCAAAATCCAGACTGTAGTTCATGTCTAGTTAGAATCCCAAGAGGCAGTTTTTTGCAAAAAGAGGAATGATTTCAATATTCAAAATGAAGAGTGAATGAGTATAGCCAAGGAGATCATGGACCAGACTAGAATGAGAATGAGAATGAAGACTTGATGATCGGATGTAGAAATAGACTCAAAGTTGTTGTGATCACAGCAGTAGGGCACCCACATAGGGTTGGACAAGTGGGCCAATGGGACAGGAAAGCAGAACCAGAAACTGATCCCAATGTACCAGCGACCCTTTAGTTCAGGAGGGAAAACTGTGTTAACAAATGGTGCAGGGAAGGTTGGGTGGGCAGAGTGGGTAAAAGGGCTCAACCACGTGGTGAAGGACAGAACTGGACTGTTGGCAGTGAACGTAATATACTATATACAGATGTTGATTTCTAACAATAAACATCGTAAACCTATGTCATGTTATGATGCGGTATTTCTTCAATAAAATTAAAAATAAACAAATGGCACAAGGCTATATATCTGGGAGAATGGAAGCTTGGACCTCTCTTTCACAATTATCACAATTTCCAGGTGGATTAAAAAAAATTGTGAGAACATTTATTAGAAAGTGTGTGACCTGTGAATCAGGGAATTCTTGGAAAATTAAACAGGAAACTCAAGAAACTGAAGAAAAGCATGCTTGACTTCATAAAAAATAATCCTATGGAAGATCATGCCATAAACAGTTAAGTCAAAGACAAAAGTGTGGGGAAAATGTTTGCAATAAATGTGATTAAAAGTCCAAGTTACTTGTCTGCTAGACAAAAAAAAGAAAACTTGTTGGAAGAATATTACAGAATTCAGAGCATCAGAGTCACAGACTCTAAGATATAATCAAACTGATTTGACATATGAATAAACAGGAAAACATATCATTTATATTCACTTGGAAGAGACCTGATTAAAGGGGTATCTTGTTTATTTTGAGGGGTGCATTGGGAGCTGAAAGACTTTGAATGAAATAATATCAACAACAACTAAAAACCCTGCCAACCCATAATTCTGTATCCAGTGAAAATTCTTTCAAGAATACAGTTAAAATTAAGACATTTTCAGATAAAAGAAAACAAAGATTTGTCACTTTTGGATCTGCATTATAAGAAAGTCTAAGAAATTCCCTCAAGCGGAAGGAAAATCATACTGGAGATAAAGTCAGATTTGGGGGAAGAAATGAAGAGCAGAGAGGTGGCAGAGATCTGTGTGAGTAGGAAAGACTTGTTTTCCTCTGCATGGGGGCATCCATACTCAGATTTTCTTCCACCCACAGGTGTAGATCTGTAAACACAGATGTTCAGCTAGAAGGGATGTGAGTACCTGTGGATTTGGGGATCTGTGGGATTCCTGAAACCAACCCCCTCAGCTACCAAGAAATGATGGTGGTTAAGTCAAATTTATTCAAGGATTTTCAACTATGTGGGTATCAGATTCCTCACATCTGGTGTTCTTCATTGGATAGATTAGATAGATGATAGAATAGATAGATAGATAGATAGATAAACAGACAGATAGATAGGGTGTGCCCTGGTGGCCTAGCTGTCTAGTACAACCTGAGAGCAGTCCCACATACATTCCAAGGCCCCGGATTCAAGACCCAGAGTTGGGGTGAACAACTAAATAAATACAGTGCTTCTTCTGCCTCTTTTTTACCTTCATTCCTGTCTGCGCCTTTCCATTAAAGACAAAAACAAAACAAAAAACCCAAATATATATACATATATGCATATATATACACACACGTATGCACACGCATACACATGACTCTATATAAAACTTTGCCTTGGCACACCCTGCTGTAGTAGTGGTTAGGTCCACAACCTCTGTCTGAGCACAGTCCACACACATCCCAAGGACCCAGGTTCGCATCCTGGGGACACAGAGTGGGGGGATAGGGTCACGGGGGACCAACCAAGATGAACAACTAAAATAAACAAAGTGCTTCTTCCTCCTTCCCTCTTCATATCTGCTTTCCTCTGCTCATTTTTATTCCTGCCGGCACCTTTCCTTTAAAAAGCAGTAAGTCTGTCTTGCGGCATTGAAACTCTATGTAGATGTGATTCATATAACAGATAGAGCATAGAGGACAAGTAAAGGATAAAGGGACCTAGAGTTGAAAGGTTTTTACATTTTAGGTGAAGTGGAATGACAAGTCAGTCTAAGTCAATTGGGACAAGTTAAAGATGCATATTCTAATTCAGCCACTAGAAGCAGATGCAAAGAGATATAGCTAAAAAGGCAAAAGTTAAGAAAATGTCATTCTAAAAAAGATTTAAATAATCCAAAGGCAGAAGAGGGAAGTGGGGAAAAGCTCAAAAAAAATAATAAAATAGTTAAATAGCAAAATAGTTAAATCCAACCAGATGAGTGATTGATATA
Source organism: Solenodon paradoxus (assembly GCA_004363575.1). NCBI lineage: Eukaryota > Metazoa > Chordata > Mammalia > Eulipotyphla > Solenodontidae > Solenodon > Solenodon paradoxus. Next base: position 4,746 of record RJWH01006101.1, on the reverse strand, counting down.
ATGAACCAAACATTTGAAGACAAAGATGATCAGACTGGATTTGTTCTAAAAAACCCATGCATCACCTCCTTTCATGGTGAACATTCTGGCTTCTCTTTGTAATGGATGAATGTCTGCCTCCTGCTCATGCTTCACCCCAGCCCATCAGAATGAGCATCAGTGAATACCGAGTCATGTCAGCACACAGGCCAGAGGCCAGCTCCCCTGGGTTGGGCACAGTCCTTGTTCCCATTTCACAGAGGAGGAACCTGAGGCCCAGAGAAGTTTATATGTCTTACTATTTTATGCTGTTTATGTGTCTCCACCATTAGACTAAGTCCGAAGGTGGGGCAATCTGTCTCTTTTGTTTGCTACTGAATTCCCAGCGCCTAAAACAGTACACATAGTAGGTGCTCAATAGATGTGGATGGATGGATGGAAGGGCGGGTGGAAGGATGGACAGATGGATGAATGAGTGGATGAACAGATGGATGGATAAGGGGTAGATGAATAGGTGATGAATGGATGGGTGAGTGGATGAACTGATGGATAGATAGTAAATAGGTGTATGGAGGAGTAGATGGATGGATGGATGGATGGGTGCATCCTGCTTTTCAGGTCCTGGAAACAGCAGCTCAGGATCTGATTTGGCCTACCCCAGGGGCTGGGATTTCATCAACCACATGGTTCAACCTTTAGATAGACACACCAGCATGAGTGAACAGGCATGGAGTTAGACAGGGTTACAAAGGACAGAAAGAAGGAACAGGGACATCTGTACACATAAACTGAAAGGTTGGCTTGGTAATTCCCCCTGGTCCCGGGTCTCAAACCTGTATCTTTGGGCTTTACATGGCTGGCACCCTCACCACCTCAGCCACCTGGGCCAAGTGGGTGTGCCAGCTTGGTAATTTTGAGTAAATTCCTTTGAGCCTCAGTTCCATATGCGTCACACAAACTTTGACAATGTCCTCAGACTCCCACGGATATGTGACAGGTTCTCCAGGATGTTATCCCTCCCCTTGGCAGGTAAACAGTAGCATTCCTTTGGAGTCTCCCAGTACTCTCTGAGGGACTGAGGCACTGACCTACCTCTCAGTGTGGCCTGGGGGTTCCCAGAGGACTCTGAGGATATGGGGGCCAGGAGAAAATGACTAAGTCTCTGTGTTCATCCCCCCCAAAAAAAAACCCCAACCAGCCCCACTCACCTGGCCCCGAAGCTGAACCCACCAGCCTTAATGGCCGGTCTTGGGGCCCTGGCGCCCAGGGTGGCTTTGTGACTCACAACCCCAGGCTGGCCAATCCCGAGGGATCCTGGGGATGGAGATTCTAGAGGGCTGACTGGTGTGGGGTTGCAGGTGGGGGGCAGCCCCCAGGCCAGGGCTGAGGGGAGGGTGGTTGTTTAGTTGTTGCCTGCCCAACCCGAGCAGAAAGTTAGGTTCTGAGCACAGAGGGGATCTCTAATCTCCCCCTGCATGTGTCTGGAGGTGACCTCAGTCTCTGCTCCTTAGGTCGTTTACTGAGCATCTACTTTGTGCTGGGCCCTGGTCAGACCTGAGGACACAACTAAATAACTCGGGGTGTGGAACCAAAGAGTTTGGCATGGGCTGAGACCTCCAGGAAGAAGAGCTAGGGATGCTATCCCAGGGGAGGGCACAGCTAGGCCAAGGTCCCTGGGTGGGGACAGGACTGGCGTTTTCGGAAACATGGAGGCAGTTGCAGTGTTGGAGAAGGGGACGGGAAGAGGGACTAGATGGAAGTTGCGGGGTGGGGGGTGAGAATGGGGACGACCCACTGTTGTGTGTCTTCCCTTCCTCTGGCCCTGGGTCTTGAACCCAGGTGTTTGGGTTTACATGGACTGCACTTCCATTGCTGAGCCACAGGGGGCACCTTTGCTTCACTTTGTTTTGAGAAGTTCCCCCCCTACACAGCCCTCTAAACACCTGGGTTCTGATTTAAGTCCTAAAGGGCTGGCAAGGGTCTGTTGGGGTTATGGGAAGTGAGACTGTTCCTTAAGATGGGGCTGGGTCTGAAAGCTAGGGGATCCCCAGAGCCCCGAGTCATGGCCCTGGGGCTGAAAGCCTGGACCCCACACCCATCACTCCTGGCTTGGGCCCAGCCCTGAGGATCCCTGCTGGCCAGAGGGGCTGACACCACTTGGCCTGCCTGGGCTCAGCAGGGGCCAAAGACTCACAGCCAGTCCTGAGGCCCCTGCCTGGCCTGGAGGGAGAGGGAGATAGCAGGAGGCTAGCAGAGGTCCCCTGGTCTTCTACCCAGTGGGTGTGGCTTTCAATAAAACTGGAGACATGCAGCTGGACAGGACATTAGGAGAGCCTTACAGGTGGGCCTGCCCCCTCGAAGGTCCTGAGGCTGGAAGGAAATAGCATGGGTGGGGAGGCAGTTAGAGAAACAGACCAGCCTAGGGTCCCGGAGAAGTTCAGTCAGATCTGAGGATTCCAAAAAAAGTCCCAGAATGATTAGTGTCTTGTATGCCTGACCCAGGGCTGGCGGCGCCTTGTGGAGGAGTGGTTGGGCACAGACAGTGTGCCAGTGTGCCCATCAAGGACCAGAGGGTGGGGAACAACCAAGATGAACTAAATAAAGTTAATAAATGCTTCTTCCTCTTCTTTATGTCTGCCTCCTTGCCTTCATTCCTGCCTGCACCTTTCCTTTAAAAAAATAAAGAGTACAAGATAGAACTTCAGTTGCAGTTGGGAAGACCAGTAAAGGGAACCCCAAAGGCCAATAAGCTCTGAAGGAAGCCTAGGGCTCAGTGGCCCCTCCTGGTGGTACCCCTATCATAAGCTGGTTTACTAAGCTGCTTTCCTGAGCTCTAAACTGTTCTAGCAAATCCTTGAACTCAAGGCTGGGTTGGAGAAAGTCGGGTTTTTTAATGGTCAGAAGCACAGGTGGGAAAGGCCACAGGAGCCAGTGGCCAGAGTGTGGTGATGTGGTGAATCTGTTGTCAGAAGGGTCACAGTTGCGAGTGTCAGATAGAACTCAAAACCTCCCTCGGCCCCCCCCCCCCTGTATAAGTAGGGAGTGCATGGGAGTGCTGTTTGCTTCCCAGCACTATCCCATGGGGCTTCTGACCCGGCCGATGCTCCCCATGCAAACACTTCATAGCTCAGAAGGTGAGCCCAGAGCCAGGAGGCAGGTGCTCCCAAGTTGGGATTCGGTCTCCCTAAGAGTTAAGTAAGTCCTGCCCTGGAAATGTGGTCTCTCCTCTGCCTGGACACAGCCCCACACCCACACCACCCCGCTTTGCAGTACTGAGGCCGCACCTGAAACATCTACCTGCTGGTGGTATGAGGTGGGATCAAGTGGTTCAACAGGAAACCCCCGAACAGCTCTGGACCCAGAAGAGTGGACAGCTAGGGTGAGGAGGAGGGAACAGGCAGGGGTGAGGCTGACTCTGGAGGGCAGGTGGTCACCTTTCTGGCCACCTGCTTCACCTGTGTCCTAGGCCTGTGAGGGCCCTGTCCCTCTGGATCTCAAGTAAGGCAGAAGGCCATCGTCAAGCTCTTTTGCCCAGTCAAAAGAAAAGTCAGGGCATCCTGGTCATCAGGGCTCCAGAGAAGCCTGAGATCCAAATCTTCCTAACACAATCTTCCTTAACAGCCGTATAATCTCAAGCCAGTCACTCAACCTCTCTGAAACTGTTTCCTCAAGGCTGGGAATAGGATGTTGGGGTTGAGGGGTTCTTCAGGAAACCCTTAAAAAATTCTGGATTCTGTACACCCTGGTGCAGCAGCAATTAGATTCCCAGCCTCTAGTGGGGCACAATACACATATATCCCAAGGTTATGGGTTCGCAACCCCAGCCAGTGAACAACCAAGAAGAGCGACTCAAGTACTCCTCCCTCCTCTCTTCCCACCAGCCTTCATCCCTGCCTGCAACTTCCCTTTAAATATATTAACAACCTTCAAGTCAGTGTCCAATCAGGAAGTCTCCCCAAACTAACCACACCCTGGGGCCTGGAGAGTGACTGGAGGTCATATGCCATCTTTCCTCTAGGCTCTCTGTGGGACTCAGTTTCCTCATCATTTTCTCCACCAAAGGAGAATCAAAGCTTACATTGAGCCCCAAGAATAAACCAGGCACTGGTCTGTAAACAAACTCACAAGATAAGCACAAATATACGGGCCAAGTTCGTCCCGTTTTACAGACGGGAGGCAAGGCTCCAGAAGGAGTTTCGGCCTTTTCCCTTCCGCCTCGTAGTAGGACTGTCCCCTCTCCAGTCTGCAGTCCCTCCTCCCCCAGGGGTACACCCGCAGACTGGTTAAAGACTCCAGGGACTTCGGCGGCTTCCGACGTCCAGGTAAGCCAGCCGAGGAGCACTCTGCGCAGGCCGCGGAGCCGACTAGACCCCGCCGGGTGGGGACCGAAGAGCAGGGCAAGGGGAGGCCGCGCCGGGCTCCGCCCACCGTGTCCGGGCGGGGGAAGAAGGAGGCGGAGAGCTGAGCTGGCGTAACGAGACTTTACTGAAAACAGAAAACCCGGCGAACCGAGGATTACAAACCGGAATGTGGACTCGTAGCAAAACAACAACAGAAAACAGAACAAAAAGAGGCGGGAGGAGGGGCGTCGGAAGGGCGGAAGTGGGGAGCCAGAGCTAGGAAAGAGGAGGCGGGAGCTGGTGGGTTTTTTTTTTTTCTTCATCCCATTTCTTTAAAAAATCCAACACGAGAAAACACACACACACACAACCAACATTTGTTCCCGAGTAGAAACATAAATAGGGCAGAATCGAACACTGTTCTTCT